>PVJA010000779.1:0-50678 GCA_004027025.1 Myocastor coypus
GCCCCGACATTTTGTCTTCAGACTCTGTGCTTTGCACACTTTCCCACCACGGATGGTGAGTTCTCCCGGTGCTCTGGGCCACCTTTCTCTGTAGGTACCACATGTACCGAAGACTGTGGGAGCTGTCCCCTCAAGTGTTGCTCCCATGTCCCTCAAGGACTCACAGCCTGGCCACTTCCCTTGGCTTCTCCAAGTAGAGTTCTGCTCTCTCCTTCTGATGCCCTTGTGTCCTGCTCCAGGGAAAGGAATGAGGTCTATTGCCCATTTAAAGCCCTGGGGTAAGACAGAAGCAACAGCGGTAGGTAGAAAGCAGAGAAGAGAAATCGTAACTTAAAAAATTGCACTTTCAGCACAGCAATTTCAGGACATAATGCAAACGACTGGAGGTTATCCGTGTCCTTTCTACCTAGGCCTGCTTATACTCCTTTCCTCCCAAGCTCATCACATTCAGAATCTTTTAAAGATGCTTTAAATCCATACAATAGCTTAGTTGATAAGGTACAGGGCAGAAACTTGACCGGAAGAAATGACATGGACTGGAACTCGGCTTTTCTCCTGTGAAGGGGCTTTTGTGGGTTGTGTCTAGATGTCCCCCAAAGCCTCACACACTCTCAGGTGGGGCGTTGGGAAGGTGGTTGGATATGAGTATGTGCTACTCATTACCAGACTTATCCATGGTGAGTTTATCACTGTATGCATTGTTTGGAGGTGGAGCCTGGTCAGGGGAGGCAGGTCGCTGGGCGGGGTGGCTGGAAGGGCCTCTCCCTTTCCTCCCTCCAGGCTCTGCCTCCTGAATGCCCTGTGGTGAAGAAGCCTCCTCTGCTTTACCTCTCTGCCACACTGCCCTGCCTTGGAGGCAGCTGACTATAGAGTATGGTGAAAGTAACCAAGCCAGTGGGCTCTCCTTTCTCCTGTGTGATGATGAGTCATTATCTTCATCCCTCTGGGCAGGGCATGGCTCTGCTCCTCTAAATCAAGCACCACCCTTTCTAGAAATTTAAAAATTCCGCAGGCTTCTGCCACCAGAAACACACAAAGAGTTCCACCCTCAGACTATAATGTACCCTTCTCTTGACATCTTGTACTCTGTTTCTTTGAATATCACTTTTTTTTTTTTTTTTGCAGAACTGAGGACTGAACTAAGGCCCTTGCGCTCACCAGGCAAGCACTTATTCTATTGAGCTATCTCCCCAGTCCCTGTTTCTTTGAGTATGTACTCTAAATTCTGACTAAGCATCCTCTTTATGCCTCATACTAATGCATCCTGAACAATTTTTTTCTGGGACAAAACTCATTAACTGGACAGCCTGTCATGTGAGTGGGGTCAGTCACATTCTCTATCTCACTTCCGGGGACTTCCTTGGAACCTGTCCAGTGACAGCCCAACTGAGATTTCTTTATCTCACAAAACCTTTCCTGACAGCTGCTACACATCCCAGTCCTATTCTTTCTTTCTCTGTGTGCCTAGTCTCTCCCTCTTGATATCTCCTTCCAAAACATCAGATTTTGGCAAAACATTTAGGTGTGTGAGGAGCACTCAAGGCTGTCTAGTTCTCTGCATTTTCCCTCTATCTTTGTGTCTCACAGACTGTGAGAGGAGTAATTGGCCTAAAGAGCCCACGCTGGAATAGGAGGTGCTGTTCTTTCCAGTCCCACTGAATTTAACCACTAGGCCTGATCTCTGCCAAGACTGTCTTCCTCTGTCACTTTGGGATTCCCCAATCCTTCACGAACAAAAGCACCAAGGGCTGTGTGAACCAGAATTTCCTTCAGCTCACTTGTGAAAAGAAGCAAAGAAGCACTGTAGATGAAACAGGAGCCTTCACATTTTTCGAAGCCGTTTTTGTATGTGTGTGTGTGTGTGTGTGTGTGTGTGTGCGCGTGTATGCAGTTCTGACTCCCACTGCTTTACATTTGGCAGGCTCCTCAGACTCCAAAGCAGGTTGCAAAGCATCTTTTGCTTTCATGAAGCCAGAGGAACATGTGGTTGTATTTCCATCTGCAGTGGGTAAAGTCTGGGCTCCTGGACCCACAGTGTGTGGATGCCATCTCTCCTTAGGTCAGACTGACTTCGGGAAGCTGTGTGTGTGTGGCTGGTGGTCCTGAGGTATCTGGGATTGATGAGCAGTGTATCAGGGAAAGTGAACCTCGGAAACAGTAGGAAATGATATCGGCTGCAGAGACAACCAGGGAACAGTGGGCTCAATTTACCCATTAGAGGCTTTTCCTGTAGTAAGCTAATAATAGATTCAACTCCATTAGAGTAGAATTAGATGAAAAAAAAAAAAAAAAAAAAAAAAAAAAAAAAAAAAAAAAAAAAAAAAAAAAAAAAAAAAAAAAAAAAAAAAAAGACAGAAATCCTAAAGCAAGTGAAAGAAAGACATTTCAAGTGCTGTCCCTAAATTATCCTCTGTCAGACAAGGTTCTACTTTACACAAGACTAGCAGAAAAGAAAGATTACCAGGAATCACTAGTGTCACCACACTTTGCTAAAATATATAGATGGAAAGACAGTGCCAGGGGTAGGACCAGAAGCACCTCTACTCTCAGCCCAAGGCCCTGCCCTAAGCCTCTCTCCAGCTCTGGGCATGATGCTGACTTTGTGTGTCCCTTTGCTGCCTAGCTGAGGCCCCAGAACTCTCTCCCTCTTTGTCATTCCGTTTAGGGATGTGAACACAGAAACTAAAATATGTGCTGTGTAATAAGACTATACGACATGTAGGATTCACTAGTGAATGCTATTAGGTATTGGCTGTGGATGAATGATTTTCATTGATCATAGAGAGTAGGTCCATGTACAGAACCCAGACAGTGAGCATGTTGAGAGGGAGAGAGAAGAAATCATAGGAGAACTCAACCACTGTAGTAACTGGAGCTTGAGTCCAGTGTAGTAGAGCCTGGAAATAGATGAATGGAAGTGAAATGGGGCAATTGAGATAAGGGGAAAGTTTTAAAGGCAAAGAAAAGAGGGCCAAGTGTGGTGGTACAGAGTAGTAGAGGCAGCCAGAACCAGCAGGCTGAGTGTGGCAGCATGGACACAGAAGAAAGTGGTGAGGCCCGTAGCTGGACACAGTGAGCAGACACATAATGCTAGGCCCAGCGGGATCTAGACCGAGACCCAGACCTACCTGAGGGATCCTCGCGGCAGGAGGTAGCTTAGGTGAACTAGTCTGCCTGGAAGACTCCAGGTACATGAAGGGGAAGTGTGTGGACAGAACTCGGGAGAACCAGATTGCATACAAATTCCCAATTTAGGATTTGTGTTGTTATATAGATACAGTGTTAGTTCCTGTGGTCTAAAATAAAAACCACTAGTTATCAAAGTTTGTCATTTTCTAAAGTTCATTTGTTATAATTAGTATTGCTAATTGTGCTACTGTGACTAGGATACCGTATCTGCCTTGCCCTCATATTCTCCATTAGGTAATAATATCAGGAGGCACTTGAGTAATAACTTCACCAAAGCCCTCTACTAAAAGATGGAGGACAATGCCAAAGGGAAACCAATATCCTGCTTTCAATCAATAGAGAAGACAGAAGACAGAAGCTTAGGAGACACACAGAATATGGGTGGAAGTAATAGCAGAAAACTCCCCAAATGTGGAGAAATAACCTGACACTCAGATTACGGAAGCATATAGAAATCCAAATAATATCAATCAAAATAAATCTACATCGAGACATATAATCGAGATTGCAGAAATTCAGCACAAGAACAACATACTAAAAGCCACAAGGGAAAATAAAAAGATCACATTTAAAGAAAAAACTCACCAGAATAACAGCAAACTTCTCATCACAGACCATCAAGTCAAGAAGACCATGGAGTGAAGTATTTTAATGCTACAAGAAAACAAATTTCAACCCAGACTCATATACCCTGCAAAACTCTCTTTAAAGTTTAATGCAAAAGTAAAATACTTCCATGACAAAGAAAAACTAAAGAATTTCATGATGACCAAACCAACCCTACACAGAATACTAAAAGGCATTCTAGAAAGGGGTCGAAATGACCACAACTCCAAGAATGGCAATAGAAAGAACCTACCAAACAGGGCAAACAATTAAACAGGAAAGTAGGGTACAAACAGCAGGAAAATAACATGAAAAACATAAACCAATACATAAATCAATGTAAATGGACTCAATTCACCAATTAAAAGAAATATATTGGCATAGTAGATAAAGAAACAAAATCCAACAATATGTTGTATACAAAAAACACATTTAGCCCCAAAAGAAGTTCATAGGCTGAAAAATCAAAGAATAGAAAATAGTACTATATGCTCTAAGAATTCGGAAAACAAGCAGGGGTAGCTATCCTGTTTGCAGACAATCTGAACTTCAAATCAAGAATGATCAAATGGGCCCGGCGGGATGGCTCAGTGGGCTAAAGCGCCTGCTTGGGAAAGCTTGGGCAGCTTCAGGGACCGCGGTTCGATCCCTAGCACCACATGCTGCACCAGCCCTGCCCTCGGGGTGGGCTGAGCTGGCCATAAAAATGAGTGAATAAACAAATAAAGGTTGTGAAACAAGAGAAAAAAAAACGATCAAATGAGATAAAGAAGTTCACTACATACTGGTTAAGGGAAAACCTCAGTCATAAATATGGATGCACCAAAGATGGGAGCACCCAATGACATCAAACAAATATTAAAGGACATGAAAAATTTGATAACCAGTAACACAACCTTTATAGGGACCCAAAAACTCCCTTATCTCAAAAAGATAGGTCAAATGGGCAAAAAATTAGCAAAGAGGTAGCAGCACTGAAGCAAACCTTTGAACAAATGGACTTAGTGGACATTTACAGAGTGTTCTACCCAGCAACACCTGAATACACATTCTTTTCACCTCCACATGGATGATTCTCTAAAATAGATCACATACTAGTCCATAGGTCATGTTTAAGTAAATGCAAGAAAGGAGATATTATCTCATGCATATTATCTGACCATAGTGGAATTAAATTGGAAATTAACAACAAAAGAAACTGGGTGGAAGAGGGAAGTGAGTCGGGCACCTGGCTGTAGGGTCGGACTGGGCTGGCCTTGTGCGGTATAGCCAGCGCCCAGAAGAGGCTCCGCCACCCGTTAGGATCCGGGATGTTGAAGAACACCGTGGCGTTGGCCCGCTTCCGGAAGGTGTACGTAGATGAGTACGATGAGAACAAGTTCATGGATGAGGAAGACGGGGCAACGGCCAGGCCGGGCCCAATGAGGACGAGGTGGACTCCTGTCTGAGGCAAGGAAACATGACAGCTGCTCTTCAGGCAGTTCTGAAAATCCCCCCTATCAACACCAAGAGTCAGGCAGTAAAGGGTCGAGCAGGCAGCATTGTCTTGAAGGTGCTCATCTCTTTTAAAGCTAATGATATTGAAAAAGTTGTTCAGTCTTTGGACAAGAGTGGTGTGGATCTCCTAATGAAGTATATTTATAAAGGCTTTGAGAGTCCCTCTGACAATAGCAGTGCCATGTTATCTCAGTGGCATGAAAAGGCACTTGCTGCTGGAGGAGTAGGATCCATCGTTCTTGTCTTGACTGCGAGGAAAACCGTGTAGTCCAGCAGGAGCTGACTACCTGCCGGGGAAGTGGGAGTTGACGGTACAAAGACCAAAACAACCAAATGCCACCGCTACCCTGTGGGTAGCATCTGTTTCTCTCAGCTTTGCCTTCTTGCTTCCTTTTCATATCTGTAAAGAAGAAAATTATGTATCAGTTCTTTCTTGAATGAAAATTGAGATAATGTAGAGGAAATTTTATTTCAACAAGAGTATTTCACCTCATACTCATTTCAATCATCTGTATACCAGTCTTTATATAGTATAAATTATATTGAACTTTAATTGTGTGATTTTTAACTCGTACTGGCTGGTTTTTATGTTTTATATTATTTTTAATTAATATTGAGAGATTTGACCAGAATTTGAGGCCAATTTCCTAATCACTACTAGTCAGGAAATTATCTTTATTTTTTAAAAAGAAAAAGTATATATGGGAGACTGGCAGCTATTCACATTGTAGAACTGGACCACACTTATTTAAGCATAATGTGTTTTCAGAATGAGTGGTAGGTAAACGCCACTATGATCTTCCACCTTTATTTTTGTTTGCCTCCAGATTATCTGTACTGTGAGTATGCCACTACTTTTTAGCATCCAGTTATCATGACTTCTCAATTTCTTTGTGGTCTCCCAGGGTCCAGAGCAAAGAATTTTGCTCTATACAAATGTATCTATAAAATAGTAGAGCCTGTCTGACAGAAATATCAAACTTGTCTTCCCATAATATGGGTCTGTTTGGGAGAATTACTCCAAATCGGAAAGAATGCATAAACTATGCTGTAATTCTAATTCTGGGCAGTCTTTGAAATACTATTTTCTTTAGAAATACAGTAGCTGCCTTATATATTATGTGGTATATAGCAAGTATTTAATATACCATTTGATATGCCCTATAAACATTCTCAGTATTCTTCAGGTTAATTGGGGTCTCAAAGGATTTGGTTCAGATCCAAACAAATACAGTCTGCATTTCAGCTCAGTGTTCTTTAAAAAAAGAAAATGCCACACAGCAAAACATTGTTTACTTTGTTGGACAAACCAAATTGGTCCTCAAAAAAATGACCGGTACTTGTAAAAAGTTGTTAGTATTCAGTGGTTCCAGAATAAACTGCCTGAATGCATATGACCAAGAGGGAAATAATCCTGTTTCTAGTATTTACATTGGATACCAGTTTCATATTTACTGACTTATGTGAAAACTGGTACAGAAATTCTATAAACTCTGCTGTTTTTTTTTTTTTGTCTTTTTGAGACAGGGTCTCATTATGCAGTTCAGGATGGCCTTGAGCTCAATTTTTTAGCCCAGGCTGGTCTCGAACTGTCACCGATCCTCCTGCCTCAGTCTCCCAAGTGCTGGGATTACAGGCGTGCGCCACCACATCCGGCTAACTCTGCTGTTTTTGATAACTGCTTTTTGTTTGTTTTGTTTTGTAAAACTGATAAATCAGAAAATAAAATGTCAGTGTTGAAAAATAAATTGAACAAGAAGTTACACAATATGTACAAGCAATGAAAATTCAAACACAACTTACCAGAATTTATGGCATGCAATGAAAGCAGTTCTCAGAGAGAAATTCATAGTGGTGAACTCACACATTAGGAAATAGAATGAGAGCCAATAAACACTCTGAAGAGAAAACCACCCCCAAAGCCCAAGGAGCAGGAAATTATAAATATCAGAGCAGAAATTAATACAATTGAGACCAAGAAAATAATATAAATGATCAATGATTCAAGGAGCTGGTTCTTTGAAAGATTAAATAAAATTGATAAAATGCTATCCAACCTCATCAAAAAGACAGAAAAACTCAAATTCAAGCAATAAAGAATTAAAAGAGTAAAATTACTATAGGTCCTATGGAAATACAGGGGAGTACCAGTAGCTACTATGAAAATACTTACTCTCACAGAATGGAAATCAAAGAAGAAACAGACAGCTTCCTAGATAGGTACAAATTACCAAAACTGAATCAAGAGTACATAAAACTTCTGAATAATCCAATGTCAACCAATGGAATTGAAAATGTAATTAAAAAACTTGTCAACAAAGAAAAGCCCTGGTCCTGATGGATTCATAGCTAAATTTAACAAGAAATTTGGAGAAGACTTAATTCCAATACTCCTGAAAATCTTCAATGAAATTGAAAAGGAAACAATATTCCCTAAATCATTCCTGGAGGCAAGTATTACACTGATACCAAAACTGGAGAATGAATCAAGCAAAAAAGAGAATTATAGGCCAAACTCTCTCATGAACATAGGTGCAAAATCCTCAAAATACTAGCAAATACAACAAATCATGAGAACGATTATACAACACAACCAGTCAGGATTCATCCCAGGGATGCAAGGATGGTTCAACATGTGCAAATCTATAAATGTAATGCACTTTATCAATAGAGCCAAAGATAAAAACCACACAATCCTCTCAATATATGCATAAAAAGCTTTTGACAAAGTCCAACATTCATTCATAATCAAAGTCCAAAAAACATTATGATGGAAGACCTATATATATATACCTCAAGCTGATAAAAGCCATCTATGACACACCAACAGCCAACATCATCCAAAATGGGGAAAAGCTAAAAGCTTTTATTCTGAAATCAGGTACAAGGTAAGGATGTCCACTATCACCATTCCTATTCAATATAGTTCTGTAAACATTAGCTAGAGCCACTAGACAAGAGAGAACAACAAAAGGAATAAGAATAGGTAAAGAAGAAGCTAAACTGTCATTATTCACAAATGATATGATATTCTACATGGACGATCCAAAATTTTCCATCAAGAAGCTCCTAGAATTAGTGAACAAATTCAGTAGCATAGCAGGATACAAAGTCAACACCCAAAAATCAGTAGCATTTCTTGGCACAGATCCCCAACTCACTGAGAAAGAAATTAGAGAAACAATATCCTTCACAATAGCATTCAAAAAAGAAAGAAAGAAATATTTAGGAATTAATCTAACAAAGAAAGCAAAAGATCTATACAATGATAATTACAATATTCTGAAAAGAGATCAAAGAGGATTTAAAAAAATGGAAAGATATTCTTTGGTCCTGGATAGGAAGAACCAACATTGTGAAAATGGCTATACCCTCAAAATTGTTCTACAGATTTAATGAAATCCCTATCAAAATGCCATAAATATACCTCACAGATCTAAATATTCCTAAAATTTACTTGGAATAAAAAATGACCTAGAAGCCGAGCATGGTGGCACATGCCTATAATCCCAGCACTTGGGAGGCAGAGGCAGGAGGATCAGTGACAGTTCGAGACCAGCCTGGGCTACAAAACTGAGCTCAAGGCCAGCCTGAACTGTACAGCGAGACCCTGTCTCAAGAAGACAAAAAAAAAAAAAAAAAAGAAATGACCTAGAATAGCAAAGCTGATCCCAATCAACAAAGGCAAGGCAGGAGAAATTACAATACCAGACTTAAAATTATACTACAAAGCTGCTGTGATAAAATCAGCATGGTACTGTCAAAAAGCAGACCTGACAATCAATGGAATGGATTAGAAGATGTAGACAAAACTACAAATGCACTCAGCCACCTTATATTTGACAAAGGGGCCAAACAAGGTCATTGAAAGAAAGATAGCCTCTTTAACAAATGGTGCTGGAAAAACTTGCTCTCACATGTCAAAAACTAAACCTAGATCCAGGTCTATCATCATGCACTAAGCTAAAGACTGGAGGTTGAAGAGTCTGCCCTGGGAGCCAGGAGATGATGTTCAAGGTAATGTCAAAGACTGCAGATCCTGGGAAGAGGCAGAAAAGAACCTTCCTTCATTTTCTCTTTCTTATTCCTTGGAGGCTACACACTCATTGGGTGGTACTGCTCACACCCAGAGTGGGTCATCCATCTTCAGTAAATCCATTCAGTCATATCCAGAACTGTCTGTATACTATCACAATCAGCTGGCAAGCTAGTTAAATACCCCAGCTGCATTTGAAGGGATTTCATGGGTTGCATATCATCACTGGGTATATGCAGGACAGCCTCCCAAGTGCTGAGATTACAGCTGTGTGCCATCACGCCCTGCTCCTGTCACTGGGTATATGCAGGATGGGGAGGGGGGGAGATATCATGATTTCTTGTGATAAGGCAGGTTAGAGCCAAGTGTAAGATGGCTCCTACTTTTGTGTCCTCTGGAATCCATAGTTGGGATTTTGTTAGCTTCCACCAGGAGTAGGGCCAAATTCCCTTTTCCTTCCATCAGCACTGGCCATAGTGTCTTTCTTGAGTGAAAGAATGATACTCAGAAAGTGGCACAGGGCCCAGCAGGATGGCTCAGTGGTCTAAAGCGCCTGCTTAGGAAAGCTTAGGTGGCTGTAGGGACCGCGGTTCAATCCCTGGCACCACATGCTGCGCCAGCTCTGCCTTCAGGGCAGGCTAAGCCGGCCATAAAAACAAACAAACAAACAAACAAACAAAAGTTCTGAAACAAGAAAAAAAAAAAAAAAGAAAGAAAGAAAGTGGCACAGCTGGGTCTTGCAGTTACTACTTCGGTCTATGGAAACTTGTTCCTGAGCCTTGAGCAGCTGTGTAAGAAGCCTTGCTGCTCCAAGACTTTCACTCCAAGGACATCAACTTTGCAAGCCTGGTGGAGTCCTCAGCTGCACAGAGAAAGGTGCTGGGTGGTTTCAGCCAGTCCTCAGACATTGGGTGCAGCCAGTGGAAGACCCAGACACAGCAGGGTAGAGATGAGCTGCTCCTTCTCTACCGAGGAGACAGTGGGCAGAAAGCAAGGGGCTATGGTTATAATCATTCACGCTTTGGGGTTGGGTGTCACACATCATAAATAGCTGCCTCGTATATGCTCATTGTCGACACTGAAGGTGAGATGTGGACACTTCCACCCTTTCTTTGACCCTTTGCTTCAGTTTGAGTTTCTCCTTCTGAACGATGGCCTCCATGTTCTGGTTGCAAGTTGAGTGGCCGCACTGAAATCTCAAGGACAGCGTGAGACAGAGAATATCAGGAAGCAGCTGGCACGGGGCAAATTCCCACCAAAGAGCAGATGAGGTAGAAATCTGCCTCTTACAAGAATCTCTTAAATAAGTGGCTTCACTGAGTTAAAGGAGTTGGTAGGACTGAGTGTCCACAGGGTGGGGAGTTAGAATGCTAGATGCGAATTCCCTTCATGGATTTGAGGCTCTTCATCCAGCATTTATTTTCCAACTGACGGGGAATTCCACGTATGTCTATCGTAATTGCAAGTTGGATGAAGATGAGATGAGGGAGAATCCTGCCTTTTAAAAGCTTTCTTCTACATACAGTGGGAAAGAGTAAAAGTGTTTCCTCAGAGCACATGGATCATTCACCACTAGTGTAACTGATCCGTGGTTGTTTGTTTTGTCGGATGGTTTCTGAGCTTTTGAAAGCAATGGTGCTCTTTCCAGAAAGGTGCAGGCATGCGCATAGAAACGATGTTTTATACACTCGACGTTGGATCATGGGCTCCAGGAGGCCATTTTTGTGTTGAGAATTTCTGACTTAAAGAAAGATCTTATATTTTGCTAATCACTTGTTTCTTGATAGAGACGTTCTCCACAGCAGCTTCAGTGTTGTCTACTTTGCCTGCTTTGAACACGCTGTGGGAGAATCTTTCCTCCTCCATGGCCCACCTCGGTTTTCAGTATGGAGTTAGAGTTGTTGAGGCAACTTGGACAAGCTTTTGGACAGCTCGGTTATGAGAAGCAATTAGGCCGATGTGTTACCTGCTTATTTGTTTGCTTTTCTCTTGGAGACTTTGGGATCTTGCTCCGTTTAGGAAAATTATACTCAACAGATTTATGAGAGCATCCGCTGGCGAGGACACCTCATCTTTAGGCCCAGATCAGCTCAGCAAACCCTCTTCCAACCACTCTGATTGCAGAATGCAGCGCATAATTAAGTGTTTACCAAAAAATCTGGCAAACAGGCCCTGGGGGAATATGTCAGAGCAGCTTTGGTCTCCATGGCAACTTCCAATGAGCCTTCCAGAATAATGACAGCATTCTCAGGACCACTGCTGCAAAATAAAGCAGCAACTAACAAGAGCACAGAGCGAACTACATCGCTTCGTTCCCAGGATTAAGTATTTAATATCTCAGCTTTCTATGTTGGCATTCAATGATCCTCATTCGCGTTTTGTCCTTTCAGAGGAGGACAGCTGACATCTGTGGAGCACACGCACAACTATGCGTCTCGATATTAGCAGCACAGTATTGTTGACTACATTTTATAAGCAATTTGGAAAATGTGGTCTTAAGAATTCATCAGCCATTGCACCAGGCTATCCCTGCTCATTGGCAAGTACTTACTGTACTCTGAAGTGAAAAGAACACTCCATAGCATGCTGTACAACTTTTCTCTGGGAGAAGGATGTTCTCTGATTTCACAGTCTTAGGGTCTAGTTCCTGGAGCTGGGCAGCAACCACTTTTATAAGGACGTAGTGGAATTTCACCTGCTTGGAGCCTTAGAGCCAGGTCCTGGTTCAGACACTTGATGCTAGGGGTTTCTCAGCTGCTACTGGGGGGCCATCTTCTCTCTGTGTCTCTGTCTGTCTGCCTGTCTGTCCGTCTCTCTGTCTCTGTCTCTCTCTTTTTTTTTTTTTTTTGTCTTTTTGAGACAGGGTCTTGCTATGCAGTTCAGGCTGGCCTTGGGCTCACTTTTGTAGCCCAGGCTGGTCTCGAACTCACACCAATCCTCCTGCCTCAGCCTCCCGAGTACTTGGATTACAGGCGTGAGCCACCACGCCCGGCTGTCTCTGTCTTTCTCTATCTCAGTCTTTGCCTCTCTCTTTGAATCTGTCTGTCTGTCTCTTTCTCTTTATCTGTCTGTCTGTCTCTGCCTGTCTGTCTCATTGTGTTTCTGTCTCTCTGTCCCTCCCTCTCTCTGTGTGTGTCTGTCTCTGTCTCACTGTGTCTCTCTGTCTTTCTCTCTCTGTGTCTCAGACTCTCTGTCTGTCTGTCTCTTTCTCTCGCTGTCTCTGTCTATCTATGTGTCTGTCTCATTGTCTCTCTCTGTCTGTCTCTGTCTCTGCCTCTGTTTCTCTCTTTCTCTTTCCCTCCCTCCCTCTCTCTCTGTGTCTCTGTCTCTGTTCCTTTGGTGCTGGAGAAGACCGAGCCCAGCATCTCCCATGTTCTGTGCAAGTGCTCTGCCACTGAGCTGTATTCCCGGCTGTCTTCCAACCCTGCTGTCCATGGCTTGGCCTTCTGGTAGCCAGGCATGTGAGAGCCCACACGAGCGGAGTGGCAGTAAATCAGTGCAAACGGGAGGAATGGTGTGAAAGAACTTGTCCAAATTAAATGGAGACAAAGAATCTAGACAAAAGCCTTCATTCTTGCTTCTCTATCCTTATGTTCAGAAAACGTATATTTTGGGTTCCATAATTATCAATACACCGGTGAATAATTAGTATGGCCTAATGAGATATTTATGTGTATGTAAGGGTGTTGGTGTACTCATTGTGGACAACACAGACCTAGGACTCAGCAAGGGATTACATTTGGCTGTGCATGTCACTGGACTACTTCCTGCTGACTGCATTTGATCATCATAATGCCTAGTGGTGTGTTTTAGCCTCATTTCCATATGAGTAAGATTCAGAAAAATCTAAACAGTTTGTCTGAAACTAGTAAGAGGTAGGTGAGGATTTTAATTAAAATTTGCTTCTAAAGATAGAGTCTTGAGAGAAGTGTGTGTGTGTGTGTGTGTGTGTGTGTGTGTGTGTGTGTGAGAGAGAGAGAGAGAGAGAGAGAAAGAGAGAGGGAGCGCGAGAGAGAACGCCAGTGACATGTCAGGTGGAGCACCGTGAAGCTGTTCCTCACAGCTGGATGATGGATGACGCGAGTCATCCTGGTGCCCAGATGTCTCGCAGCTCGAAGCCCCTGGGTTATCGGCTGGTGAGTGCATATCTGCAACACTGGTTTATTTTTGCAGTCAGGTTCCAAAGCCTTTTTTTTTTTTTCCCGTGGAGTTCATTCCTTCCCTTTGCAAAGCCACAGGAGTTGGGTAGTGGCCAGTGAAGCCACTGAAGGCAGCTAAAGCTGTCCAGGGTACACAGGACCCAGGGTGCTGCTGAGAGAGTCCGGAGCATCAGCAGAGACAAAC
The DNA here is from genome assembly GCA_004027025.1 of Myocastor coypus. Lineage (NCBI taxonomy): Eukaryota > Metazoa > Chordata > Mammalia > Rodentia > Myocastoridae > Myocastor > Myocastor coypus. Next base: position 13,673 of record PVJA010000779.1, read on the forward strand.
CTACCTAGACGAGGCCACCCGAGTGCAGGTGGTGAGGCCACAGGGCCGCACTGTGACAGGGACAGAGGAGGAGCGGAGGAGCGTGCCTGTGCCCGTGCCTGCGCACGCACCATCTCGCGTTTTCTTTGACTTTTAGGATCTTGTACTGGTTGATCGACTGTCTCAGCTTGAGAAGTTTAGAAGCTGAATTAAATTGGCTCAGCAATTCCATACCCTAGGGTGTAGGGAGCCACCGCAGGGTGACTCATCACTTAAAGGATCTGAAAGGGACATGAAGAAGGAGGGAGGGTTCCATTTCTTCAGAGGCACTCCAGTCTTCAGTCTCAGCTTGGACATCTTCTCCTGGCTTCTAGCCCAGACCCTTTGGCCTCGCCTTGGATCCTTCAGCCTCCTGGTGTAGACTCATCAGCCTTCCATCACAGACCCATCGGCCTCCTGACATGGACTTGCACAGAGCACTGCAGTGAACTCCAGACCTTAGGCTGAGTCCTTCAGTCTGGTGTGCAGATGCCCCCTGCATGCTTCCTCATCTGACTCTGTGGCTGACCCCACTGAGCCAATCTTATGTTTTCTGGCACATTTGTCCGTCTTGTGTTACATCTGTTCCTCAAGTAAAACCTTCACTGATACGGATCTCATAGTTTAGAGTCTCCCAATGCATAAGTAATTCAGAGGTAAGCTTGTTGACCTCCTGGGGTCATGCGGATATAAGCCAAAGATCTCTAGGGAGGTGACCCACATGTGTCACCACTTCTTGACACTGCCCAGAGCTGGCAGTAGTACGTTTCCAAGCAGGACACACCTATCCCTGCACACACATTAAGTACTATCTTCGTAAGTAGTTATTAAACAACAGAAGGGTGACACAGTGGAATAGTAACTAAGGGATCTTAGCAAAAATTAACTGGCAAGGTCAAGGCCAGAAAGCTGATGAGAGGGGGACAGGCAGCTTTATTGGAGAGGTTACAGACAATACTAGATCAAATTCATAGTTCATTTGGGAGAAACTCAGAAATTACCTAGAGATTCGAGTCATTTGTAAAATATTTCTGATACATGAAGTTAGCACCCTAATGACACACCTAATGGGGCTTGTTCTGCCAGTAATCTGTGGGATATTATTCATCAAGTGTAATGAAGCAGTGGTGATCCTGAATATTAAGAAGACAAAGGTAAGCAACACAGAGCTGTGAAGTTCTGTAGCAATGAGAGTCATACACAAAGTGTGTTGCGAACAGCAACAGCAAGATAGCTCTTTCTGTCAGGGGCTGGGGTGTTTGATAGTAGCCTAGATCCCACAAGGGAGGCCAGGGTGTTGTCTTAAGTGACAAGGAAGAGTTAAGCAGGGAACTGGGCCAGGGTGGAGAAGGGTGAGAGCTCAAATATAGAATTACTGAGTTTTGCTAAAAGGTTGGACATTTTCCTCTTGATTTCTTCCCAACTACAATGACAAAGTCTGAGGTGGCTTAAAACCCTGAAAGCTTCCAATGAGCTACAGGTATTGGACTCCTGGCCCCAGAGGTATTCCCAGGCTATCATTTTTTGGGGGGTGAGCTGGAGTTACGTTTCCTTTTCCTGAGAGAAGCCTTTGACTTGATTACAGCCAGGTGTGTTAGCCCAATCCTGTAACCTTAGTACTTGGGAGGCTGAGACAGGAGAGACTACCACAACTTGAGGGCAGCCTGGGCAACCTAGCGAACTCTAGGCCAGCCTCGACTACACAGTGAGATTGTGGTGTAACAATAAAGGAACAGACCGACAGATAGACAGACAGACAGACAGACAGACAGACAAGTAGGACTGGACTATAAAACAGCACAGCTACTTCAGAAAACAAGCAGTCTCACAAAAAGTCCACACAGAGCAGGATGTGGGGATGTCAGGCTGTGCTCCCAGCACTCCAGGAAGACGAGGCAGAAGAATTACAAGTCTGAACCCAGCCTGACGGCTTGGAAAGTTAGTCAGACCCTGGCTCAAAAATAAGTATAAAATAAAAATAAAAATAGGGTTGGAGATGTAGTTCAGTGCAAAGGCACTGGGTTAAATTCCAGTATCAAAAGATAGAGGAAAGAAAAAAAGATTGAAATGGAAGTTCAGTTTAAATGTACTATGTGGCTCAGCAGTGCTCCTCTTAGACATCTACAAGGAGAGCGTGTGTCCACAGGAAGACTTGAACATCAAGGTCCAGAGCAGCAGCATGATTGACATTAGTAAAAATAAAACAAAACAAAACAAAAAAACTAGAGGCAACCCAAATGTCTACTCCCTCCTAAAGGAATGAACAAAATGCCCTCCATCTACAAGGGGAGCACTATACAGCAATAGAAAATGAAAAAGGACTCCCGTGGCCTGCTACAGCAAATGTGAATCTCTAAGTGGGACAAGCCAGATTACACACATATTTTGTCCCCTTTCTGTGAAATGCCAAGGGAGGTGGAGCTTAAGAGACAGAGCAGAGATTGGAGGCTACCTGGGGCTAGGGTTGGGAATGAGGTGTAAAGCTGCAAGCTGGTCACTGAGTATCACATACCTTTGGAAATTGACTAATACCCACTGTGTGGTGTACTTCAAACAAACTGCATAGTATATAACTTGTACCTTAAAAAGTTTTAAAAAATCATCAATATCCTACTGAGATTTTTGCTTAGGTGAGATGGAATAGCTGAGTTCTCCTTAAAAATAATTCTTATCTTTACCGCTATATTGCCCAGGCTGGCCTTGAACTTGGGACCCTCGTGCCACAGCCTGCCAGAGTACTTGGATGCCTGCTGTGCACCACATGCCTGGCACAGAAGCGCCGTTTCAAATTGTAAGCACGGCGGCAGCCTGTTTGGCAAGCAGTCTTTTACGCGTGGCTCTTCAGTCTGCTTTATTCTTTGTCTTCAGGAAAGACAAGAGCATGCGACTAAAATAGCTCAGGGGTTTACTGAAGTCACTGAAGCTGAAACTGTGCCACGCTAGTCGAAATGAACAGATTTGGGGCTTAGAGATGTTTTCCAGCTGGCGGCGTGGACCCCTTGTCAGCTGTGCCGAGGCTAGAGAGCGTCTGGGCGTGGGGAGAAGTGACGAGTGCTGATGCTCCCTGCGCATAATTGTGCTGCTCAGACCCTGGCCTGGGAAATAAATCATGCTGCTCGATTTGTCACAGCGAGTCCACCAACAGCCGCGCGCTACAGGTCGTGTTGTCTTTTGCCTTTTGGAGGGTGCATATATCAAATCAACATGTCGTAACTTGTTTCGAAGAGCTCCGTCCCCAAGGTTATGGGAGGCATTTGTAGGTGTATAGCTCCTTTGCCTTCCAGAGCTAGCCAACTTTTCTTGGCTAAAGACAGAAAAGTCAATGAAAATGTTTAAATCTAAGAGGGAGATTTTGAGAACCTCACAAGGTAGTTGCCAGAATTCAGGTGAGGAAAACCTAACGTTTTCTGACAGGAACCTTCAGCCCCTAGTTGAGTTGAGTTTCCTACCTGGGGCTTCTGGCAGGATGTCTGTGCTTGGGTTCTGGTTCTACTGTTTCTTATTGTCAGTGTGACTTTGGTAAAATAATTAATAATAATAATAATAATAATAATAATAATAATAGAATCTTTTTACTTTAAGCAGGGCAAGGTCTCACTATGTAGCCCAGGCTGGCCTGGAACTCAGAGCCATCTTTCTACCCCACTCTTCCAATATGCCAGGAACACAGGCAGCTGGCACCCCATCACTGGCAGTAGCAGAACCTTTCTAACTCTTGAGTTTTTCCTTCCGTAGATTGGGAACAAGTATAGAATCTGGGACTGGCGAGATAGCTCAGCGGTCTAAAGCCCCTGCTTAGGCAAGTGTAGTCAACTGCAGGGACCGCGGTTCAATCCCCAGCACCACATGCTGCACCAGCCCCACCCCCAGGGCAGGCCGAGCAGGCCATAATATAAAGTTAGAAAAAAAAAAAAATCTTAAAAAAAAAGCATGGAATCTGCTCCAGAGAATTATAGTGGAGATTGTAAAAGTTATTCGTAGGTAGAACCTGACTCAAATCAATTAGATGTCCCAAAACATAGGTGACCGGTAACTAGTGACATCACTGGTGGTATGTTGTGTGTTGGACACAATTATGCTCTAGTACAATGTATATATTTACAAAGAAAACCCTGTTACATATATATTTTAGAGGTGGCCCAAGCCAATTGCTTTTCATTTAGTGTGGCCTAGACAAGCCAGGTGTGTCCTATGTCCTGAAGGCTGGACACACCCTATGAGGGGGTGAGAATGCCTGGACTTTTGCGCCCAACAGCAACCAAACAGCAACTGATTTTAGCACGGGGATTCTCCATGGTTCTCCCGGGCTGCGCGGGCAGGAGTGGCAGAGTTGTGCAGGGACCCAGCGCTCCCAGTCAGGGCCTGTTAGGAACCTGGAGTGACGACTGGGTTGGAAAAGAGACCACAGTGGTGGTGGTGGTGGAGGAGAATTATAAAATAGTGGCCACACTGTCCCTCAGGTGAGACCTCTTGTATTTATAGCCCATCCAATCACTGCCTCCTCAGCTGTTCTCACACCCAGAAACATAACTCCAGCAGTGGCGAGTGTTTCTCTCCTCTTCCTCCCAGAGTCCGCCATTGCAGATACATGGATTCCAGTGATTACTGCAGTGCCTGGCCGTCACAGGCACCTGTGCACCTTCACTGGGGAGAGCTGTGGGTGACTGAATGATTCACCTGGTCCTGGGCCACGTCCAGTTAGTTGTCTGTGGTCAGCTCCTCCTCTATCCCAAAAGTCCTGGGAAACAACCTAAGAGAAAGGCTATGCATTCAAATTCTGGCTGAATTGCTTGTGGTCGGCATAATCCTCAGGCGACTGATGTCATCTTTTTTGACTTTGTGTTCTCCTTTGGTGGAACAGGGGATCAAACTCAGGACCCTGCACTTTGCAGGCAGGCACTTGTGCCCCTGAGCTATCTCCCTGGCTCCTGTGTTCTCCTTTGGAAAGGGTGATACCACTGTTTACTTCACCCGAGTTAGCAGGAAGATAATGTTCATTCATTCAATTAATTCAGATATAAGGGCTCCCAGACTTAACACCTTCAGTATAAAGCTGAGGAAATCGAGGCCTATGGAGTGAGATGATTCATACACTGATGTGATCAGCCAGGCATATTGACTGCCAGTGTCACAGAACAGGTACAGAACCAAATGGAACATACTGTGCACCAAGAAGAAAAAAGGCAACTAACTTCAGGACGTCTGCGGGCCGATGGGAGGTCACTCCCCGAGCGTCAGGCCAGACCTGGTGTTGGGCTTAGGTCATGCAGCTTTTGCAAGCTGGAGACACAAAAGCGAAAAGCGTGGTGCGTTCTTCCTGGGTCGCATCAGTTATTCTTTAGTGCAGAGCAGAGAGTCCTTGAAAAGAGTTAGCAAGTAGGGTGTGTTTTGGGGACAGAAAGTACCAGCGCGCGGGTGAGGACACATGGAGCCTGTCAGGTTGGCTCTGGTTTGTACCTGGGTGTAGTTTGCCAAGGCTAAGAGAGTCTTAACAGAGTAGCTACTCTGTGGGCTGTGTAATCTCACTTTGTCTTAATATGGTGTCAGGGTACTGAGTAGCTTTTAAAATTTTTTTAAATTTCCATCACAACAGATCGAGCTTTTTTTCGTGCCGGCACTTTTAGGCACATCTACACCCACAGGCAATAACTGGTTCTGTGCTACATAATGTGCAGCTCCTAAGATACTGCCGCATCACGTACTCTACTCTGAATGAGTGGGAACCCGAGTGTGTTGTGTAATCCTGTCCTCTGGTGGCAGCCAAGCAGATTGCAGCAAGAAAGGCGCAAGCAAATTGCACCAATAAATGAGAAAGGGCAATGCGGCTGGCTGGCTGCCTGTTAGCCGCGGGAGGGAGGCATTGGTGGAAGCCTAGCGCTGGGGCAGAAGGCAAGTCTTTTATTAAAGCTGCAGAAAAAAAATAAAATAAAATAAAATAAAGCTGCAGAGGTTCGAGGCAGAGGCTGTTAGTGTTTTTCACAGTGACAGTTTTCCAGGCAGAGAGTTCGAAATGCTACTATTTCAGCCTCCCCGTTAAGTGTTGCTCTTACTGGTTCCCAAGGCTTGAAATATGATGGAGAGGTATTGGCGTGAATCCTGGCTTTCTCTAGTGTGTGAGTTTTCAGATACTTAGAAATTAATTCCCAAAAACCTAGAAAGATTAGGTGTAAAGCATACAGAAGGCATTTCAAAGGCCCATCAAGGGTAGTCGGCTTCAGGCACTAACTGGTGAAGTCAGGCTGGCATGAGGCATGCCTGAGCCTGTGCTGTTGTCACACAAAGTGGCACCTGCCACTGTCCTTGGTGGCATTTGTCTTGCTTATGGGGTTCTTGGTGTTTCCTGTAAAGCTGCAGAGTTCAGGGACCGTGTTTAATTTCCTTGCTGTGATATCCCCCAAATCTGGAGACAGAGTCCTGTACTCAGGAGGTGCTCCTTTACTCTTGACTGACCCGAAGAAAACTGTCACCAGTCCCTGAGTCATGTTGATAGTTTATGGGTGGAAAGGCCTTCATCCCTCCTTCCTTTCTCCCCTTCTCTCTCTGTCTCTCTCCTTTCCTCTCTTTCCATATCTCTCCTCTCTTCTCTCTCCCTCTTTCTCTTATACTAGTGGTCAAACTCACAAGTGCTCTACCACTGAGTTGTACTCCCAACTGTCTTAGTTACTGTTCTGTCGTTGCTGGGACAAATAAATACCTGACACGCAAACTTAGGGAAGGAAAGGTTTATTTAGCTCACAGTCACCGGAGGTTTCAAGAAACCGCCATAGCTCTATAGGTTCTGGAGGTGAGGCTGGGGCACTGCCCTGTCTGGGATGATCCGATCCATACCTCCGAGAGAGGCCACCAGGCGGAAGGGAGGGTGGGGGTGGCTCAAGCTGTCAGTCCAAAGCAGCGGTTCTCAACCTGTGAGTCAGGACACCGGCGGGGGTCGAATGACCAAAACACAGGGGTCGCCTAAAGCCATCGGAAAATACATATTTAAACCCATGCTATGCCATGGTGAAATGTTATTTATTGGAATTGGTAATAAATATTTCTCAACATATAATTAAATATTGTTTTGTGATTAATCACTATGTTTTAAATTATGTTTGATTTGTAGCAATGAGAATAACTAATACATATCAGGTATTTACATTCCAAATCACAACTGTAGCAAAATTACAGTTTCGAAGTAGCCACCAAAATTATTTTTTGGTTTGGTGTCACCGCAACATGAGGAACTGAGTTGCAGGGTCACGGCATTAGAAAGGTTGAGAACCACTGGTGTGAAGGTTCCACACCTTGCTGGCCCCGCCCCTCAAGCCCCGCCCTGTCCTCTGGCCCCGCCCCTCGAACCTTGCACTTGACAGTCCCATGATTTACATGAGGATTTGAGAGGGGGCTACTAGATACAAACTATATCACCAACCCTTTAAAAATATTTTACATTTTGTTGGATATAGGGTCTCGCTAAGGTGTCAAGTAAGCTTGGAAATTGTTCTCGCCTGCCTCAGGCTCCTGAGTAGCTGAGGTTTTTAATGTGTGCCACTGCACCAGTCCCTTGGACTTTTGAATAAGGATCTGCATGTGTATCATTGTATTGCCATCGATTCATTTTCTCAGGTGCTTTTTTTCAAGAGTGGCAAAGGATAAAGCGAGGTCTTGTACCAACACGCCATGTTCTGGGCCTCGTTATCCTGCCTGAGTCTTCCTTTGGATCCCGTTATTCTCAGCCCCTGCTTTCCACTGTGATCCTCTTGGGGACTCTGGAGTTGTCACCCTGCTCTTGCTCTAGGAAGTAGGAGGCATTCTGAAACAGGATCCTGGCCGTGTGCTGGTAAATCTTACCAGCTGCCTACTTAGTGAGGTGGGCCGAGGCTTGGTTCCCTGATTTCTGCCATGAGAACACAGCCAGCATGGCCAATCTCAACTCTCAGAAAATGGGAGTCGGGGGAACATAGATGTACACAGCTTCAAAGAGCTGGAATGGCCTTGGGGGTACCTGCAGCATGGCATTGTGGGTATCTGCAGCATGGCATTGTGGGAACCTGTAGCCTGGCATTATGGGTACCAGTGGGGTGCCACCTATTCCAGCTGTAGACCCAAGTACACTGAGGTATCTAAAAGGTGGGTCCCTTGTCTCCTTTCTTCATAGTTTAGGACCCCAGTTAACTGAAAAGAATAGGTTCTGTTTTCAGGTGAATTTGGATAAAGACATTTCACTCGGTCTCCCATCCTGCGCAACTTTCATGTATATTTGTAGAGGCTGCTTCCTAAGGACATGCCTGCCTCCCTCTCCTAAGCACTGAGAAACAGCTTAGCACGCAGACATCTAATTGTGGCTGTGACTGAGGTCTACTTATACTAAAATGAAAAAGACTACCTTGAGATTCTTTTCTGTCTACACCATGGTAAGCAAATGTACCAGTGTTAGTCATTTGATTTTACAAATTTAAGTTCACCAAGACAGAGGCTTTAGAATGTCTATTTCATTTTGTTTATTCTTAGTTTTACAAATATTTCCTGAATATCCCTACAGGTGTACGGGTCTATGTTGAGTGCAGGGATGGGCAGAAAGCTGTTCCCTAAGACATGGCCAATATTGAGCATTTCCTGGAACCAAGGACTGGGCCAGAGCACAGGGACTCCAGTTGTGTGTTATGGCCTTCACCGTGTGGATGTGTGGGAAGCCTTCTTCTTCCTCATCCTATCAGAAAGGACTCACTTTGCATCTCATTCATTCTTTGTTCCGGGTCCCTCCAAGCACCTCTGTATCATCTACCCTAGCACACCATGGGGCCTTGTGGCTGAAATAGTAGAAATCTGCTTTCTTGTAATTTGGGAGGCTGGAAGTCCTGGAGCCATGTCTGTTGTGGACAAGGTCTGCTGAGGGCTCTCCCTGGCTTCCAGATGCCCACCTGCTTGCTGCCTGCTCCCCAGGGTGAGTGTGGGAGGGGCACAGGGGCCCTGGCTAACCCTGCCCTCCCTTTCTCCTCTCTTTACCACTTCAATCCTGCTGGATGGCAGAGCACCTTTAGGTGCCTTCTAGAGCTCCTGTCCCCAAATGCCACTGCCATGAGGGCAAGGGCTCCAGCCCAGGGTATAGCTCAATTCATAGCTCCTTCCAGCATTCCTCTTTCTTGTCAGCAGCTCCAGCTGTATATATTTGGGAGCATGTAATTAAAAATGTTGGTCAGAATCCAGCTTTCTATACTGGGGCATCAGCTCACGAACCTTAGCCTGCTGACAGGAATGGCGGGATTTAAGCAAATGTAAACGGACAGCAAGAAAACATCCCCATTTGAACCTCTACCCTGACAAACTTCAAATGTACTGCAGTCCGTAAAGAAAGACTGAAAGGAGCACGTGGTGAAGGATCTCATCTCTGTGACATTCTGGGGAGGATTAAACCAGGGGGAAGGAACACAGATGAGTGGTGTATTGATCTGTTGGAAGTGGAGTTCGGAGATGGAAGACAGAGTTGGTTTTGAAGGAGTGGGAAGGAATTTGGGCAATTATGGAACTGATCTATATCTTGGTTGTACAACTGTGCACATTTGTCAAACTTTGCAGAAATACCTATCATAAGATATTTCCTTTTAAATGCGTGCTGGTGTTACCTAGAGATCCTCTGTGAACTCTTGTCATTCATGAAATTGATTCACAGCTGGCTCGGGGCTCCAGCCATCTACCACCCATGGTGTTCCTTAGAGGGGTTCTTCATATATGGTTTCTTTCACATAGTAAACTTAGTAAAAAATAATTTTTCCTTTTTTTTTTTTATCTGTGTCCTTATGATTTTGTATCTGGGATGTAGGCTTAGTACTGGGCAGGTTCATTGATGATTTATGGCATTCCTAATGCTGTGAGATCAGTGTAGTTATCTGCAGTCTCCTGATTAAGAAAGCATACCTCGTGTTTTCCTTAAGTAACCTGCTGGTGTTCATGCGTAAGATAGTAGATCAAGGGCTGAGCAAGTAGCTCAGCAGATTAAAGTGCCTGAAAGCAGGCACATGGGCCAGGGGGTGGATTCCCGGGCCTGCCATGCCTGCCTGCCCTCCCGGCGTGCTGAGAGGGGATTGAGAGCAGGTGTGGTGGCCTATACCTGCAATCCCAGCTCTTGGGAAGCTGTAAACAGGTGGATCACTATGAGTCCAATCTAGTAGTGAGACCCTGAGCGCCCTGTAGACTCTTCCCTAAAAGATAGCTCAGTGTCATTACCCTACCATGGGCCATGCCACAGATGTTCAGCTATGATTTCCTGACTAGATATTTCATCATGTTAAATGCTGCAAGGTTTTTCTTTAATAAATACAAAGAGGGAAATAAAAGATAGTAGGAAAGAGGGAGATAGACCTTGTGCAAATGGGAAAGAGGTGGAGGGAGGAAGAAAGGAGGGGAAGGAAAGAGGATGAGAAAAGAATTGAGATGCATTATGTCTGTGTGTCCACTCCCCCTGAGGACAGTGGTCATTATGCATTGAGCTCATTGCAAACATGAGCTCATTAAGAAAATGAAAATAGAGAAAACACTCATTGTTAAATTGAATTTAGACATTCTTCCATTTAACACAGTAACCCATTGCAATGAACCAATCACAAGCTGGAAATGCTAAAAGCTGAAACTGTATTTAATCCGACTAACTCCCTGAGCATCACAACCTAGCGATGCAACATACCATACAATACTAATTGTTTGCTCCTTGGTCTTGTGACTGAATTTCACTGCTGCAGCCCAGAACCTAAAAATGTAGCACACTGTATATTTCTAGCATAGAAAGAGAGAAAAATTTGAAATTCCTTTTTCCTTTGAGTGCATGTTGCTCACACCATTTCATGTAAAAAAAAAAAAAAAAAAAAAAAGTCCTAAATTGGTCTATGATAAGTCAGGGATGCTTGTTGCTGTTTTACAGAAATTTCAACTCAAATGGAGTGTCCCTGGTTAGGCCAAGAAGATGGCCAGCATTAACTGAAGCCTGTTTTTCCAGGACCCATGATCAGTGGATGAGGCGGGGTACACATGTTAACTTATGCCCTTCTCAACTGAACTGCAAGAGTAGGGGAATCCGGTCTTGTCTGGAAAGGCAGATTCAGTGTGGGATGCCAGGGAAGCCTCTTGCAAAAGTCTGCTGCAGTCCTGGTGCTTGACCCAAAAGCCAATTCGCTAGCCAAAAACATGTTTCCAATCATCCGTGTGTGCCTGTCAACATTGTCTATTTGTAAAGCTCAGACGGGATGGGAAGGTGCCTTGTCTCACCCAAGTGTCTGCGGCTGGTCTCTGGAGGAGAGCCCTGAGCCGGCCGCAGTGTCTGCACCTTGTCCGTCTTGCTGGAGGCGAGCCCCAGAAGGTGGCTGGGAGTTGCCTGCGTTGGGGTGCTTGCGGAGCCTGCCTCTTTAGCTGAAGCAGCACTCACAAGCCGCAAGATCTTCCCTTACTTTCTCAATCCACAAGCATCTGCAGTCTTCCATGGATGTAATTCTGGAGAGTGGAAAGCAGGAGAGACTTGTGGTCACTTTTGTACAATAATTAGAATAAACATTTATTTAGGGTTGTGTGCAATGTACACTTGTGGGATTTGTCAACAAATGGAATGTGGAGACTGTTGAGTTCTGAGTTGAAAGATGCAGTTTTCTGAAGCCACACTCCATTACCCCGAGATCTCCATTTGGTGTGCATTCCAGGTCCCATCGTCCAGGGTGAAGTTCTTGAGCTTTCACTAGAAATCTATGTTCCAGGGGCCTGGCGGGATGGCTCAGTGGTCTAAAGCCCCTGCTTAGGAAAGCTTAGGGGGCTGCAGGGACCGCAGTTTGATCCCCAGCACCACATGCTGTGCCAGCCCTGCCCTCAGGGCAGACTGAAACGGCCATAAAAATAAATAAACAAACAAACAAACAAAAGTTTTGAAACAAGAAAAAAAAAAAAAAAAGGAAATCTATGTTCCAATCCGTACTTTCATTTCTGTAATAATAATAGCAATAATGATAATAATAATAATAATAATAGTAATAAACAGAATACAAAGATCTATGTCCCAGTCTTTTTTTTTTTTTTTTTTTTTTTTTTTTTTTTTTTTTTTTTTTTTTTTTTTTTTTTTTTTTTTTTTTTTTTTTTTTTTTTTTTTTTTAATGTATTTAGTTGTTGTAGTGTCTCACTATGCAGCTCGGACTCACAGTGATCCTCTTCTTTTAGCTTCTCCAACACTGGGATTACAGGTGTCTGCCACTATGTGCAGACTCTGGCTGGCTCAGCCCACCCTGGGGCAGAGCTTATGTGGCATGTGGTGTCAGGGATTGAACCACGGCTTCTGTGTTTGCCTAACCTTGCCTAAGCAGGTGTTTTAGTCCACAGAGCTCTCTTGTCATGCCCCCATCTTTTTAAAGATTAAACATGATGATGGATTAAGAGCCATAGCATGAGATATAAGCAGCGTGGTATAGCAACCTCTAAACCATGTCCTGAGTGCAGAATGTGTGACTCTTGTCCTCCTCCTTTCAGGAGGAAAGGGGGCTGAAGTTGCCCAGAGTTGCATTTACTGGTGTGGATCTGAAGTGAGAATTCTGTGCTGTGGTTGACAGAGAAACAAAACCCAAGGCACCAGGAGTCCTGGTGAGTGTGAGATCATCACACCAGCCCTGGACTCCTGTGTGGGTAAATGGGACATAAACCATGGTGTGCAACCCGCCCCGGTGTTATTCTTTTCTGTCATTTTGTGCTGTCACCTCTCAATAAGGAGTTATTAGCACAGTGCCTGGTTTAGCCATTGCACACATTATGTTGATCCAGTTCGTCTTTCCAGTAACCTACACAAGTTATTTTTACTTTATGCATTTTATGGACAAGGCAAGGGACATCCAAAGTTGTGTACATCATTTGAGGTGAGACTTGAGCCTTGATCCTATGGCTCTGGGGCCTTGTACTTAACTCCCATAGTGCCTTGGTGATACAAACACCATTGAGCAAAAGGAGCTGGAATTTGGCACAGCACACCGAGGACATAGCTATAGCTTCTTCCGTAAATGGACTCTGATGAAGTGGATGAATAAGCTGAGCCATGTGGATCAAATTAAACTATTATTCATATATGCTTAAATGTTCAAAGTGAAGTGCATAGCCAACACTTGGCCTTCTTGCTAGGCTGTGTAATTACTGACATGAAGTATCCCAGGGCTCCAGGACATGGAGACTTGCCTGTTCAGAAGAGTCAGGTAGTGGGACATTGTTGAAATCAGAACAGGTGAGCAGGAGGCCAGGTTCTGGGCTTTCTCTCAAGCTCCCAAGGCAGGTATAATTTTGCTTCTCCTGAATCTAATTTGCCATTGTAACCCAAGCTGCTTACTTTCTTGTTAATGGATTATTTTTCTTGAGTCTAGTCCAGAATTTTGTATTTAAAACTCTCTTATGAGCCTTTCTAATCTGGGGCAAGCAATCCTGATTCCAATGAAATTGGATGCTTCCCGTTTATATTCAAAGCAACGAAGTCTCTGCGGATGTCACTCTAACTCTTGCTGTGTTTTTTATTTAGTCACTTAATGATCCAAGGGATGCATGTGCTAATTGCTGTTTACTAAGAATGTGACTTTGGGCAGTCACTTCTCATACATTGTCCCCAACTTTGACAATAAATCTCTAATAGGTTAGAAGTGTTTTGCACGTAGTGGAAGGCTGAAAATCATTGTTGTACTTAACTCTGTCATTATTTTCAAGGGCCTAGGTAAGCAAAGAAGAAGTTAGCATAGAGTTGAAAATATAGGGCTTAGCCGGGCGTGGTGGCACACGCCTGTAATCCCAGCACTCGGGAGGCTGAGGCGGGAGGATTGGTGCGAGTTCGAGACCAGCCTGGGCTACAAAAGTGAGCTCAGGACCAGCCTCAACTGCATAGCGAGACCCTGTCTCAAAAAGACAAAAAAAAAAAAAAAAAAAAAAAAAAAAAAAAAAAAAAAAAAAAAAAAAAAAAAAAAAAAAAAAAAAAAAAAAAGGAAAAAGAAAAGAAAATATAGGGCAAATGTTCTATCCCTTTGCTTTACCTTGATATTTATGGCAAATGGCTCATTTATTTAAATGTTGAACAAATGTGTACTCAGGAGGTATTATTTTTGAGATACTGTAGTAGATACTGAGGACAGAAGTGAAATTAATAGGTATGTTATGCCAAGTTTGCACACTCTCAGCCCATACTAGTACAAGCCAATAAAAATAGGGTTGAAATTGTGTTTCTTAATAAGATTTTCTGTGAGTCACATTAGGAAGTCAAGGGAAATAGGAGAAACAGATGCATAAGTCTTTGGTTAACATAATTTGTTCTCATTATCTCTGCTCTCTTTTGAGTATCTACTCAATAATGCACACATACATATGCATTATTAATGTTTAATAAGATGTCAGTGTAAGATGGCTAATAAGATCTTTACATTATTTTTCATACTAAATCTTCATAATCTAATGCTGATTTTAGATGTACAGCATATCTCAGTTCAGATGCAAAATTTCCATCAGAAATACTTGTTTTGTTTCAGATTTCATAAAATATGTAATTTAAAGCACAAATATACATACTCAAGTGGTTTTTTTTTTTTTTTTTTTTTTTTTTTCCGCAGAATCTTTCGAATTGCCATTAAGGAAATCAGGTACCCTCTTTTAAATTAAAATGAAATAAAATTACAAATCCATTTCGTAGGTGGTGTTAGGAACATGGCAGTGTTCAGAAGCCACATGGGGGTCCAGGTTAGCATATTGGGCATAGCATGTCTAGCCCAGGAACAATCACAGAAGTCACAGTTAGGGGACAAACATAGTCAGTGAGGCTGAGGAATGGCGGGCACTGCTCGGTGTGTGCATGGCATGGGACCACATCTGGTGTGGGACCGAAGAGCTTTTCTTGGGGGAAGTTGAGTTCTGAAGGCTGATCAGGACTTTTTCAGGTGAAGAGAAGTCCAGAAGGAGTATCCTAGGGAAAGGCCCTGTAATGGGAGGGAACAGAATCCAAGAGCAAACCCAAAAGAGCAAGGGTAGGTGGAAGTCAGAGAAGAGTAGTGGAGAGGATTAGGCTATTGGAGTCGCTACTGTCCTGATGATTTAGGAACCAATGAAATGCAGTGGAAATCCTTACCACCATCTCAGGTCACTGAGAGGTTGTTGAAAGTTTGTAAGCAGAGTTGTCTCATGGTTTGATGTATTAGGTTTTAACAAAGTGTTTTCCTTTTATGTTTTCTGAGCCTTCAAACTCACATTCTATAGAATCGTTGGTATGCTTACAGAATTGCTAAGGGAGAGGAGATCCAGTTCTATCTCAGGATTAGAGGTTTTCACTTATAGTATAACCCAGACTTTATTGGTGGTTCCTTGCCCATTTGAAACTCATTGACTCGTTGAAACTAAGCCAGGGTTGGCGACCTAGGGCACACATGTCACGGCAAGCTATCTGCATCACTGAAAACTTAAAAGGTTCTCCTCATTGGCCTAACCCCACCCTTCCATCTCAGGAAGATGATTCTAATTCCAGCACTTACTGCTCAAATTCCTAGAGGCCTGTAGCCTAAATGACGACCACAGCCATAGAACTGAAGTGTACAGCAGACATCACGACACAGCAGGCAACCAGATGTGACATCCAGCCCGAGGCCCATTGAGCTGTTGTCATTGATGCTTTTCAGCTGTGAGACCTCAGCAAAATGCTGAGAAGTTCAGTGACAGGGCTTCTCTCCTAATGAAACCAGGTAGATAATTTTTCATCTCATGAAATTGTTGGGAAAAATAGTTGGCATGGCTAAGAGTGCCTGGCATCTGCTCGGAGTTGCCATCTCAATACTCCTTCCACCTTTCTGAACAGGTCCTGGGTTTGCCCCCAATGTGGCATTTAATGGGACAGAGACATAATACTGTGATTCCCTGCTGACTTTTTATTTTTAAAAGAGAATTCATCAAAACTCTCTTTTAATGAGACAATTAGAAATGATACACAATTTTGCTAAATAGAATCATATAGATTTCACAGTATTTGTTGTGTTGCATAGTGTTGTCTTCAATTTAGTTTCTTAGATTACCAGGTATCTGTGTGTAAAACTGGAAGAAGAGAAAAAAATTTACATGTATTTAAGAACAGAGAAAGAGAATAAAAAAGTCAATAAAAGCATTAACTTCTCCTTTCCATAGACCAGCAGAAATCCACGGTACAGTTATGCAAGCCACGCTGCATATAGGCATAGGTATATCTTTTGCAAGGGCAGTAAGAGTCTAGGCCTTATGTTTAGCCAAGTAAATGGTCAGCTCCCAGAGATAATGGGATGGATAGATATTCAGCAAGAACTGGATATGCAGAGGAAAGATAAAGTCAGCTCATGTAGGACAAATGCACGGTGAAGGAGCTGAGACATCAAAAATGTGACACTCACTGTTGTCAGCCATATTGCTGCTTTTCTATCCATCTTCACCTATACCAGAGACATTTAGTTTCTTCCATCAAGTTGAGCATGGGGACCATGTATTCTACATGGATGCATCTAATGCTTTAATTGAAATCACACAAGGATCATTGCATAATGCAGATTCTGCTACAGGTTTATCATGGGGCCCGACACTTTGAATTTCTCTTAAGTTTCCAAATGATGCTTCTGGCTTTAATCCTCACTTAAGAAAACTACTGTGCACACAAAAATCCACTGCACAGACCCTGCAGAGCAACCTGATCTTTTCCTTTCCTTCTTCTATTTAGCAGTGCTCATTTGACAGGACCATGGTTTTTCTTGACTTGTTAACTCATTGTCACTTTTTTTGGAAGAAATTTTATTTTTTTTCTTTTTTTTTAAACTTTATTAATTTTAATAAGAAAGAAATAACAAAGACATAGTTTTGAAACACGTTAGTAGGACAGCCACAATAACTAATACAGTGCGTATTGTTGTCTTCATAGTAGCTGTTCAGAGTACAAGATGCAGGCATGATAACTTTTCTAAACACTATTAGTACAAATGATTCTCCTCACTGAATGGAGAGAAAGTAGATGTATGTATAGTCCACTAATCCATGATAGTAGCAGATTATCAGTAGATCTGGCAATGTCAGAAGCTGTTGACTTGAGACTTTTATAGCTCAGCATATTAATCTGGCTTTACTTTTTATACCTCATGGTTACACTTTTCTGCTGGATGGCTAAAACCAAGTTAAAGCAAGACCCCTGGATGAGTCACAGCCATTGCTTGACCAGTTTGCTTCCTGTGAAAGCCTGAGAGAATGTTTCCTCTCTAGGTGACACTCCTTAGACACACTATACATCATCCATCCCTTTCCTCTGCATAATCTCCTTGAACAGAAAATTTGGAACACCTCTGAGTTATAGGATGTTACAGCACAGGTTCTCTTATGTCTTGCATCCTCACTGACCTAGCGAGTCTAGGGCCAAAATATTGGTTATCTGTGTAGCCTTTCTTTTCTCTAATTTTTTGGTCTGCAAACTTAAGTTGTTAACCCTCCAGAACAGAAGCTTAGAGATACTATTATTCTATAACATAGGCACTTGAGCTTAACATCACTGTCTTACTGACTATCAAATGCCTTAGACTTAACATGGAACCAGAATTTTCCACTAATCATTGATATTCTAATAAATCCCTATAGAATGTGATGAAAAAATTACATGTTTTCACACAGAAATTTAGAAATCTAACCATATCCAAAATGATAGCAGGTCAATGCTACGGTATTTTTCCCTTGTCTTATTCTCTTTTATTATACCTTTTAAAAAACAAACAAATAAACAAACAAACAAAATTTACTTGACAGAGAGTATAGCAATAATTGACATGACCTAAGAAGTAGCACCCATCTAAAGAAACCCAAATGACAAGCATTGCAAGCATGATTTTAGTCTTACATGTTGTTACTTAGTGTCAAAAACCTGTTGGAGATTCTCAGGACCATTGTCTCAATCATGCTGGGTATATAAGTGCCTGGTTTTGCCCCTGCCATGTTTTCTAACTTTTCTGCTCACTCTCTCTTCATTGTTTAATCCTTAAGTTCTTGATTTTCACTTAGCTTTCCCTGTTAGGGTTGCATAATTTTCCATTATCTGGTTATATGGCCAGTTACCTGTCCAAAACATTCTCACATTTGAGGGACTTCTTGGTTGCTTCCAAGTTTTGGCAATGATGAACAAACCTGCTGCATCCATGAGTACACATGCTTTTGGATAGGCATGCCTCTTCAGCTCCTTTGGATAAATCCCAAGGAGCATGATGGCTGGGTCACATGGCGAGAGTACTCGGAGCACTGCAGGAGACCACCATGTGTCTTCCACAGCAGCTGCCCCATCTGGGGTTACCCTAACAACCCCAGTGAATGAGAGTTCCTGCCACCCCTGACTCACCAACATTTGGTGCTATTAGTGCTCTCTCTGTGGGTCCCTTCAGCAGGGGTATAGTTGTATCTTGTTATTGTTTTAAACTGCAGCTCCTTGATGACATACTACACCTGGTGGTTCCTCTTAGTTTATTTGCCAGCTGTATATGGTATCAGTTCAGGTCTTTGTGGTCCATTTTAAGAATCAGATTGTTTTCTTATTTATGAGTTTTAAGAGTTCTTTCTATGAAAGAATAATGGCCTTTTATCGGATATATCTATGGCACACTTTCCCTCCCAGTCTAAGGTTTCTGTTCTGCTTCTCTTGTTAGTGTTCTTCACGCAGAGGGACGTTTGAATTTGAATGAAATCCAGCCTGTTAATGATTCCCTTCTTGAGTCGTGCTCTTGGTGTTGTATCTGACAAATGATTGCCAGACCCCAAAATATTTGGATTTTCCTTCTATGTTATCTGCTAGGAATTCCTTGTTTTAGTGTTTGCGTTTAGATCTGTGATCCATTCTGATTCCATTTGTGTGTGTGTGTGTGTGTGTGTGTGTGTGTGTTGTAAGAGTTTTCAAATTTTCTGTGCCATTTGCTCAAAAGAGTTTTCTCCACTGTGCTGCTTTTGCTCCTTGGCCGAAGCCCTGTTGACCGCATTTCCACATATCCCCTTGTGTTTAGCATCTTATCTGAAGTGGATGAGAGGGGAAGGAAGCAGGACCGAAGGAGCAAGCCTACTCCCCGGCCTTGGAGTCAGTTTGGTGCTGAATTTCACTCTGAGATGTGTTTTTCTAACTTTCTGGTGTTAAAATATTGTGCTTTTACAAATTTCAAAAGGATGCCAGATGATAATGGTTTTTAAATTAGTTTCGTAAACAAAACTATACAAGGCAGGCACTGCACAGGCAGATGCTTTATTTTATTCTTAATTCCGCTTTTGATTGAGATTCGAGGTGATCTTTGCGTTCTTGCTCAATACGGATCCACTCGGGGGAGGAGTTTCGTGGCCCTGGAGCTTCTCTCTTCTGGCTGCCTCAGAGTCTTACTCTGGAGATGCTGACTTCTCCAACGAACGAGAAGAGATTGCTCTGGGAATTAAACGCCCGCAAGGCAGCAGGTCCGCTGTGTGCATACAGGCCTCACTGCAATCCTGTGAAGAAATGAATGCTCCTCAGGAGCATGAGGGGAGACAGGCCAAAGAGGAGCACGAGCCCGCAGCAGAGCGAGCTCCAAAGGCGGAGTCTTTCAGTCCCAGCAGCGGGCATCGGCACCACCACCGAGGGTAACTTTTAGCTATGTAGAATAACATTAACCAGTAGTGCTACACCTACTGAAAAGACGTTTGTCATGGAGCCCAGACCTCATCATTAATGAACCCCATGCAGAACCCCTAGAATCTCTGGCTGAGACAGCTGTGGGCCACATTTCTTTAGTTTCATTTAAAACAAGTCATTTAACAAAATAAACGTATCTGGAATTAAATAATAAAAGAAGGCACAGGGTTATTGCACTACATGGAAAACAAAGTCCATAAATAGAAAGCATGTGTAAAAATAAATTCAACTCCTGAAGGTTTTGAGTCTCAAACCAAGCTTCCAAGTAAACAAGGGGATTAGCAAGTGTGACGTGTGAGGAAGAGGTGGTAGAACTTCTCTAGTCCTCACAAAGACATGCTTTTGTGTTCTTGCTTCCCACCTCCCAGAAGTAATCAAGAGGGCTGAGAACGAACAGCTTTCTCCCCATGTGACCCAGAGTTATTTAATGTCTTAGTGGTGCACAGCTATTTATCCTAAAATTGCCTTGTGTACCATGGGTGGGGCACCGCTAAAGCTTGGGTTAACACAGATTTGAATTCCATCCATGGAAACCTCACCTGCTAGAATGATCTTCTGGTGCCTGGAGTGGGTAGCTAGCTGCTCAAGTGGTTCAAGAGGAAAGAAGGTACATGTCTACTCATAAAGCTATGTGGTCAGAAATCACTCAGCAGATAAACCAGAATGTCAGAGTAGCCCAACATGGGGCTAACAGCAGGCACACATCTCTAATTGAGTGTATTGAAATCGAAGTCCTTGAGTTGGTTTCCGGGAGTTTGGTTCTTGCCCCTTCCCCCACAACTCAAATTCAAATTGCCACGGTGCCTTACAGTTCCTGCAGTCTGCTCTGGCATCCCAAACAACTATGTCTTAAAGCCTTAGCTACACTGTTGCTTGTTGTCTGAGCATTGATAATGTTTCCCTGGGGCTGGTGAGATAGCTCAGTGCTCTAAAGTGCCTGTGTAAGCAAGCTTAGGCAGCCACAGGTACAGTAGTTTGATCCCCGGCACCACATGCTGTGCCAGCCCCACCCCAGGGCAGGCTGAGCCAGCCATAATGTTAATAAATAAATCAAGTTTTTTCTTTTGTTTTGTTTTTTAAAGATGATTTTGCTTCCCTGGCTCTAACTCTTCCTCCTTAATCCATCCTCCGCATTAAAAAAAGAAGATATTTCAGTAACAGTGTATGCATTTTACTATGGTGTTCTAATGAAGTAGCTCTGAATAACTTGTCCATGGACTTTCAAATTGTCAGTGGCATAGCTGGGATCCAGATTCAGTTTTCTGGTTCCTGAAGCCATTGTCTATTTCTGTCATTTGTCAATGACAGAATTTAAACTGCTGATCTATTGCAGAGAAATAGATTGTAGTCATTAAGAACCAAATATGTTCAACATTTTCCAGGTGTAAAACTGGTTGTTAACCTGGCCAATCAATGGTCACTGAGCCTCCAGTAAATCTGGACTCTTTCATCTGAAGCAATAGATATAAAACTCAAATACTATTACACATTCTGAGCGATACAATGAGAGCAAGCCTACTTCTGGTGTGGCTGAATCCAGAAACCAGGTCTCTAGAATTTAGTCCTTGGCTCTGTATCTTTCAGCGCTGCTCCCATCTGTATTGTTCCATTCTTGGACAGCTCATACCCTAGCAACCACAAGACATCCAGAGCTCCTAACCCCAGCAACCACAGAAGAAGACTACTTTTTTCCTTAGCTGTACTTGTAGATGGTCTGGGACTCAATCTCATTGGCCCAGTTTGAGTCATGTGACAATCATGAACCAACCACTACTGCCCTGCCAGGGAACTGAGTTATGTTGATTGGCCCAATCTAGATCATATGTTCACTGTTAGAATGGGGTAAGCCCCACCTGAAGCTGGAAGAGTCTGTACTTGTAGTTAGCATAAAAGGGTAAAGACAAGAAGGGACTAGACATTGAACAAGTAGACAAAAGCTGTTGCATCCACTGTGTGTCTATAACTGGTTGTATGCTTCATGACCTGAAGAGATTTTTAAAGCATGCTCTCCTTTTAAGGAAATAGGGGCTGGGGAGATAGTTCAGGGGCACAAGTGTCTGCCTGGCAAGTGCAAGGTCTTGAAGAACTAGTTATCAACTATGAAGTAGAAGAAACTATTCACAAAAAATATGACTAGAGAACAAGAGAGAAATATCTCTATTTTACAGCCTACAGCAAGCAATTTAGTTCACTGATGAAATGTAATAGGAATTTTTGAAGTCAGGGGTAAAATCATGAAGAGAGTCATTCTGGAGAAGGGAAAAGTAGACTTTGCTGTCAAAAGAATTTTGATAAGTGTGGCTTTCTTTCTGCCCCCTTGGTGTCACACAAGGAGAATGTCACAAAGACTACACAGATGAAATGAAAATTTCTTATCCATTGATAATCAGCAGTGGGGCAATTCTCTGGCACGGAATCTTCTGTTGGCTTTTCACTACAAGTCTGAAGAAGTTTCCCTTGAAGGAAGGTGGGTTGGAGAGGAGAGTGGTGCCTCTGGAACTCAGAAGACAAAGGTGATCGTGCTACTGCTGGATACCAGAGAAGGGAATGTGTAGTTTGGATCTGGGAACATTGGGATGTCTCGAGCAGAACCATCACTGGAAGTCATCACAAGGGTCCAGCTGGTGAAATACAGAGTATTCAGTCCAGATTCAGAATCACCTGAATGTTCCATAAAGCTGCAAATTCTTTTCTAATCAGAAGCCAAATGAGACCTATAAATGTACCTTTTCAGATAACCCTTCTTGGCACATTCTTAGGTACATTTAGTTTTGAGAACCAATGACTCATGAAATCAATGGGCAGAATATTGAAATCTGAGCTTCTGCTCCCTGGTATCCTACTTCCCTTCTTTAACTTTCCCCTCCTACCTAGTTGCTTTAAAAAAGTGGTTGCCTGCTTCAAAACTGTGCAGATGAGTCGCTGGCAGGCCTGTGGGAAAAAGCATCTGAGTTCTTGACTTCCACCATTGCAAGCCTGGCTTCTGCATTGTGTAGCAGGAATTCAGAGCTTCTGGTTCACAGAGGGTTTAAGACTTTTACAGAGCTTTTGTAGTCTGGGTTTCAAACTTTGTGCTAATGCACCCATGTATGTGAATTTTAGGTGGAAGCTTCTACAACTTCATCAGGATCGCTGGGTGGCTTCTAATCCTGAGAGCATTAAAACTACCACCTTGGAATCACACTCTTAGGAACTGGGCTCTGTCCACTAAGATGGCTTAGGAAGAACTTGGACAGAATCTGCATCTTGTCTTTGTAGTGGTCTGAAAGTCTAATAGCTAGAGCTGCCAACCCACCCAGCACCTTTCCTACATCTTGGGATTACGGAAATATGAAAGGAATTTGTTTTGCTGAGTAAATTTGAGTAACTTGAGCTGTGTAGTTAAGGGGAAAGAAGAATCTATCAAGCAGTCCTGTGCCCTATGGCATGGACAATATTTCTTCAACCCAGATGCCCCCTCCATTGGAATCATGGTTACCCTATTGACCATGGGTGGTCCAGGAAGTGGTATGCCTGATTTTAGAAACCCAGACACATCACTGGGGTGATCTTTAATAGAAGTCTTTGTTGAACAACGATTTTTACCCCAGAATGTGATCACAGCTGTTTTATTTTAGCTAATGCAGCAATTCAAGCAATTAAGTCCATATTCCTCTGTGGCTATTTATTTTCACAAAGTAGTTCTCAGTGTATTGTCATGAAAGAATTCTTTGAGACTTGCAAAGTTAAAACAGAATGTAGACTCCCCCTCCCACCTAAAATAGACACATCTGCTTCTTCTAGTTGCCTTTCCTGTATTCATGACTAATGAGGATGCCAACTTGCTGTCTTGACGTGTTGGGTTCTCCTGGGAGAAACGAAATTGGTTATCACGAATCTGTAGAACAAGTATTATGATCAGCCAAAATTCATCAGACGAATGAGGACCTATTGTTTTCAGCAGCAAAGTAAGTTAAATTATAGAGCTAATGTTCAGATTTTACATTATTAAAAATTAAACGAAAGCACCTTATGACATTGTATACAAACAAAAGATTTTTTGTCTCTGATAATATTACTCTCCCTCCCTCTTTGTGTTTATATGTTGAGTAATTGTTTTATTCAATCTTTCAATAAATATTTATTGAACTCTTGCCATTTGTAACAAATGATGACTAAGATGAACACAGCTCTTAACTTTGTTCAGTTTGTGTCATCTCTGGAAATACAGACAAAAGAGCAAAGCAATAGCAGAATATCCATGTAATGGGTAGCAGAATGGAAGATTGTGGCATGTGTTAGGAAAGAAAAGAAGGAGCTGGTGTTGGAGAAGCAGGTTGCTTCAATGAATCTACCCCCAGGAAAGCCTCCTTGGAGAGTTGACTGAGGCTTAAAGAAAGAGATGGTTCTCAAAGGAGAGATTTATGTATGAGGTATGATTGAAATGTGTGGTGGATGTCTGTATTTTAACGCATGTATTACAGTAAAAGACACATTGCTGTTAATCTTGTTAAAAATATTCCTCCCCCCACACACTTCAGACACACTGGTGCCATCGTTCTTGCCACTTTTTGAAGCGGTTCTGGAAGTCCCCTTTCATGAGAGTCTTTAGCTTTGCTGTCAGGGCTACTTTGGTGTCCTGAATTGATTCAAAACCTTTATCCTTCATGGTCATTTTGACTTTAAGGAAGAGCCAGTAATCTCACAGTGCCAGCGCTGGAGAATAAGGTGGATGAGGACAGCTCATGATGTTTCCATGAGATCGCCTTTCTGTTGGATGGTATTCGGCAGTAGCATTTACTGGATTTTTATTCACACCTCATGAAGACACTCATTAAAGAGCACTTGAATTCATATCAACAGGAGGAAAGCGTATGCTAAGCCATAGAAATTGCTCCAGCAAAAGCTTGAGGGGCGAAGGAGCTGGGTGTGTTGAGGAAAATGGAACATGGTGCAATGAGAGTGGACAAAGATGAATGATTTTGCTCCTATGTTATGGCAACGTGAGCATGTCCTTGGGTCTGGAAGAGTACTTAGGCACCACCATCTTGCTTGACATTCTCTGGATATATACAGTGAGAGGAGGGAAAGAGGGAGAGAGAGAGAGAGGGAGAGAGGGAGGGGGTCAAGGGAGGGAGGGAGGGAGAGAGAGAGAGGGAAGAAGAGAGAGAGGAGAGACACATAGTGGCTCACTCTCTAGGGATGGCGGCATGGGGAAGAGAAGTAGGGGTACTTCAGGAAGGGGAGCATGTTGAGTGAGTGGTTCGTGTCTGTTAGCAGCCAGGAACACAGCAACTGAGCTGTAAAGTTTGTGGGGCCAGAATTTGGCTCAAATGCT
The DNA here is from genome assembly GCA_004027025.1 of Myocastor coypus. Classification (NCBI taxonomy): domain Eukaryota; kingdom Metazoa; phylum Chordata; class Mammalia; order Rodentia; family Myocastoridae; genus Myocastor; species Myocastor coypus. Next base: position 38,656 of record PVJA010000779.1, read on the forward strand.
GCAGAAATAATATTATCCCTCAGAGGTAAACAGGAAGCTATGCCGGGGAAACACCACGGTGTGATATTGCTTCTGCTTTCTGTATTGATTCCCTCTTCTGCCTGACCCTGAGTACAAAAGAGAAATGGTCTAACATTGACAGCAAGCCTTGACTGGGCTGAAAACGAGCAGGAGGGGCTCGCATGCACCCTCAAACTTGGGTGAAGGCATGAAGTGCTTATCCTGGGTGGTGAGGGCAGCAGGAACCAGAAGAAAGGGAAAGAGAAAGAGAATATTATCTGTTCTGTGAGCATCTTAGAGAAGTCGGGTTTTGTCGTGGTTTGGGTGTTTTGCAAGAGACACAATATAATACAGGTTATACTTTGTAATATTAGTTTATAAGGAATCATTTAAGAATCATACACAACAAGTGCAAGAATTCTGTCCACATACTAAATACTAAAGAATCCGGCTGAGGGCCTGGATCCTAATAGCCTGCATGAGTCCAGATAAAAACCTAGAGTTCATAGCAAGGCCTCTCAGAAGCCCATCTGAAGGCCTAGAACCCACAATAAAGGCTCACACAGGTCCGTTTCATGGATCTGTGCTGGAAAGACCCAAGGGTCAGTAGTGGAAGCTAGAGAGTCTATGCCAGCAGGACGAAGGATCTGTGCCAGCAGGCTGAGGGATCAGAACGGGAGCTAGGAAGCAATGCTCAAGGCAAGCACCAGAGCTTCCCCAAAGGTACCACTGCCGTGCTTGGCAACAGTGAGGTCCTCAGCTCCTCCAGTGATGAGCAAGGCTGAGTTCCCATTAAGAAAGCCAATGCACAAACTTCTCCATCAGGTAATGTACCTTCTTCCCCTCAGAGCCAGGAAGCTATGCTTAAAATAAGGACCAAAGATCCTCCAAAGTTCACTGGGAAATCCAGCCTGCCAAGGTCCTCCTGCTGAACAGTGCAAGACAGCTAGCAGCCTCCGCAGCTCCAACAGCTTCTGCACACACCGTCTCTAACAGTGCTTCAGCAGTTCCTGTTCTGTTCTGTCTTATATGCTACTGGCAACAGCCCTCAGGTGGGCCTCTGTCAACCAGCACCACACTAGGTTAATTCAGCTGGGTGTAATAAGTTGCCCACCAGCTACAAATCCCCTACATTGGGTTATTACTTTAATATGCTTGGTTCCTCAACACAAGATTGGGTCCCACACTGTCTATTTGATTCTGCTCCGCTGACCAGCCACTTTCTACAAAGCCCTGTGCTAGGTCGCGAGGGGGGTGCCAACATGTGTTCCATACTGACTCTCACCTCAAGAGCCTTGAAAACGTTAGGAGGAGTCACCATATGTATAAACAAGCCCTGGGATAATTCAAAGCAGGGACAGATTATTTCTGCATGAAGGAATCTGGAATAGTTTTATGAAGGAGGAAGTCAGGCTTAGAATTATTTGTGAGATTTGGGTGACAGATACAAGAGCTGGAAGGAATCTCATGCAGAGAGAGCATTTTCATGGATGGCAGCTGAGACCTAGTCACTGCTGTGTCCTTCTGTTGCTAGAGTTGGGGGACCCTATTAAAAGAGATGATTGTCAAGATCCAACCCCAGAAATTCTGATTAACAAAGGCAGTTATAGGAGCTTGGAATGTGAATATTAACGACGCTTCCAGTGAATCTAATGTAGAAAATCCAGGGATCACGCAAGGAGGATTGTTGGCCTGGAGGGGAGAAGATAAACCTAGGGGTAGGAATACTTGTTGAGGGGCATTTATGTGGCATAAACTTGGAGAGATGACCAGGAGTTATGGACACAGAAAGTCTTAAAGGCCAAGTGCTTTTTTCTGGTACTAGGAATTGAACTCAGGACTTTGCAATTGGCAGGCAGGCACTTATGCCACTGAGCTATCTCTTTGGCCCCTGATAGCTATAATTTTTAAAGCAATTAATGTTCAGTAGCTCCTCAAAAGAACATGGTAAGAAAGTTATTATACTCTCATTTAAGATGCAGGTGCCTGGTTCTTTGATTAAAAGTAAGTTTAACATCTGTGTCCAAGATTCCTGTGTTCAAGATTTGCGTGATCCCTAGATTTTCTACATCAGGTTCACCAGAAGTGTCCTTAACATTCGTATTCCAAGCTCCCATAACTGCCACTTATTGGTGGCAAAGTCAGGAGTCTAAGCCAGGTCATCCATTGGGTCATGTGAAAGAGGTGGACAATGTGGTTATGATGGAAACTGAGAATGACAACTGAGTGTGCAATGAAAGGGAAACTGAGGACGGGGAGGAGCACCGAACCTGTACAAACAGACAGAGTGAGGGACAAGACATGTGCCCACTGGCAAAGCAGGAGAGTCCTGCCAGCAGCCCAGAGCCTTTTGTGAAGTGGGCCATACCAGGGGCAGTGGCCCAGCCCTGCATCTCAGTTGTTCCTGATTTCAGCAAAGTGACACAGGCTTTGTACAGTAACTTATGCAAACCCTTTCTGCTCTGGAGTTCTGAGAACTTAGTTGAGGCCTTTGTTTGCAATGTATTTATTTCCAAGTCTTTCTGTCATACAGTGGCACCACAGCAATGAAGTCGCAGATACTGGGTCCCAGTCTAACATACTGCTTGCTGCCTGATCAATTTTAGACAATATTTTTATTTTTATTTTTATTGTTTTTTGCAGTACCAGGGATTGAACTCTGGACCATGTACTTGCCAGGCAGGTGCTTATGCCACTGAGCTATATCCCAGGCCATAGACTAGTTTTTAAAATCTCTGTGTCTTATTTTCAAAATAATACTAATATGATAATATTAATAATAATGATGATAATATGTTCCAACTATTGTTACTGGATTTTAATGAAATAATATATGTGAAATAATATATGTGAAATAATATATGTGAAAATAATATATGTGAAAAGTTGGCAAGATAAGGCCAACTTTGGCTAAATAATTAGGCTTTATTAAAATTGCTATTTCTATTATTTTGTTTCAACTTCTGTTTGTCCAATTTCTCAGTTTTGTGAGGGCTGCATACTTCTCCCTAGGGTCATTAGCTGCAGAGCTATTCCATTAGCTGCAGAGCTATTCCTTCGCTGTTCAGAGGATTTTCTGCATCATGTGTCTGACTTTAATGAGACCCAGCAATGGACGGCGATCCAAGAGCAATCCTTCTCCTGCTGAGTGTTATTGCTCTTGCAGGGTCTAAGGAGTAGGAAGCGGGCTGGCACTTCAGTCTCAGAAGGGAACTGAAATATTAAAGGAACATTCTATCATCACAGTCACATTTCATCAGGTCCTTCAGTGGGCAGTGAGAAGGTCCACCCTGGTTGGATTTCCTTCTTACGAAGTTAGCCAGGTCCTGCTATGAGCTGGGCATCTTCCTCTCCTTAGGGCACTCTGGTGAGGGCGGTGTGGTTTTCCTGCAGGGCACCTCTGTACATGATTCATGTGAGTTTCACGGCCAGAGGTGGATACTCTGTGGCTGTTTTTCTCCTCTCAGTAAGCCATGACTCAGATCTCAATCTGAAGATTCCCTTCCTGCCAGCCTCATCATTTATCTGAAGCTGGCATCATCATCATCATTGATTGGGCAATAATTCCAAGAAGGCCAGCACTGAATCAGGTTGGTTATGAAGAAAGTCATCCAGTTACTTAAAGAGCAGCTTTGCAGGGTGCAGAGGAGCATTTTACTTTAGGCTTCTTAGAGAAAGTTAAATCTGTATGAAGGCAATAAACAAAACAAAACAAAACAAAACAAAACAAAAAACCAACAAAACTTGAGACAGAGACAGATATTCCAACCTTAGGGAAGGGTCTTTGAGGTGGAGGGAAGAATCAGTGCAAAAACCATGCGTGCTTTGCTCAGAAAGACTTAGGGCATTTGCAGAACAGTGACTTCTGTCTGCTTGTGTGGAGCCAGCAAAGGCCTGCGGGGTGCTAGTGGGTGGATGGAAGTGAGAACACAATGTGCTGAGCTTGGGGGCCTCCTTCTGAGTGCCTTCAGTGCTGCTAAATGCTCTTGAGCAGGGTCGAGAGAAATCCTCAAGCGTATTTAATCAGGTAACAAATAGATCAAGTGGATAAGAGCAGAGGAAAGGGTCAGTTAGTAGGTTCCTGCTGCTGTGCAGAGCGATGCACTAGACGCTCAGCGAATCTCGTAAGCTGGGTAGTTTGTCTCCTGTTAGGGCCTCCAGGAGGAGAAAATTGCGCATTGTAATAAAGTATGTAGAAATAGGTCCTTACAAGTACTGGAGAGTGATGGCCTCTTCTCAACATGTCTGGATATGGTTTCAGATTTGTGAAAAAAATGACATCCGTCTGGCTGTGGTGGCCCACAACTGTACCTCATGAGACTGAGGAGGGAAGACTCCAAGCCAGAACCCAGCCTAGGTAGCTTAGCAACTTAGTAAGACCCTATCGCTGAAAGACTGAGCGAATGGGGCTCAGTGGATACAGTGGACTAAACAAGCGCAAGGATCTGGGTTCAATCCCTGGTACCACATGCCCCCCCCCTTGGGCCCACTGAGCTGACCACTGAAACCAGAGTCTGAGCTGCATAGCAAGGCCCTATACCAAATACATAAATTAAAAAAAAAAAAAAAGACTGAGTGAATGGGAGTGTAGCTCAGTGTGAGAACCCTGGACTCAATCCTCAATAATACAAGGATCACAATAACAGGATAATGAAGCTTGTGATATCGTTGGCTCAAGTACCTGGATGTGGATGTGGAAGATTCTCTGCTGCTTAGTTCGTGCAACTGGAGAGCTCAATAAATCAGCTGTACAACACACTGAAGTAAGTAGAAAGAGACTGGTCTGTGGAAAGGAAACTTCCATCAGCTGAAGGTTCCTTACATAACAATGGTCCATTTAGAGGAAGAAGAGCTTGTGGAAGAGAGTACAGAACCTGAAAGACTAGGCACACATCCTGAAGTCATTGTTAGCAGCAGGAGTAGGGGCAGGTGCCGGGTGAAATGAGGACAGAGGCACACACACTGCTTTGGTGGCAGCTGGACGAATCTTACTCAAGTCAAGTTAATGAACACGACCCACCCCAAGAGCCTGCTCAGCACCAGGCAAGGGCTAAGCTAATTTGGAAACTTCTGACACTCTCAGAGTAATTGCAAGTCAATTTGGCCAAAGGCAAATGACTGCCAATGGTGAAGTCATTTTGCAGGATTTTCCTTGCTTACCCAAATCCTACAGCTAGAGAAAAGAAGTGAAATTCAAGCCTTATTCTGGATTCCCAGAGCAAAGCTTCTAAGGTAGAAAACAAACACCAACTTACAGACCCTGAGTTCTGGTCAGAAACCCATGGAGTTAATGAAAGCCAGGTCTCTCTCCCCAGCTGACCTTAGCTGTCCGTTATACTCTAGGCCAGGGGTTAGGAATCAGGGCTTAAAAAATGTTATCTGAGCTTGCTTTGAGGTTGCTGCATTCTTATCTACAAAGACATGGAAGTCAATAAATAGGAAGAGTAGGGAGGTACGTGTTAACTCAGGATTGGGAAGAGTCTTCCGGTGATCATAGCCGTCTTCCCGTGTAAAGGACTCCTTTGTGAGATGTTGATGATGATGGTGATGATGATGGTGATGATGATGATGATGATGATAATGAAAAGAGACGGGCATGGAGGGCACACTCCCCAATGCCTTGGGAGGCCGATGTAGAAGTTTTAGCCAAGCTTGGACTATCTAGCAATTTAGGGAGACTTTCTTTTTTTTTTTTTTTTTTTGTGGGACCAGGGTTCGAACTCATGACTTTGCACTTGCCCAGCAGGCACTTGTGCCTTGGAGCTATCTCCCCAGCCCCCGAGACTTTCTTAAAATAAGAAAATAATAAAAAAGGTGAGGATACAGCTCAGTGAGAGGACCCTAAGTTTGATCCCCAGTACTAAAGTAATAATAATAATCATCATCATCATCATAATGGAAGGTTTGAGTGTATATGAATGCCAGCTCATAGATGAAGTGCTTTGTATGTATATGCTTTGTCTTACTCAATCTATACATTTTCTTAAGTAAACAAAGCTCATTTTTGCAGGCACGAAGACGCGGAAGGGTTAAAATTGCATGCTTTTACTATGGCCACAGGACATCTTTATCTCTGGGGTGGGGTAGTGATTGGTAAACAGCACTGGATGTTTGAAAGAAGGAAATTGATTTAATTCAAGAAATGTTTTTGTAAAACTATCATGTGCCAGACATAGTGTTAGGCATTTTCCAGTAAATAAAGACCAGTGTGATCTAGATTCTGGACGGAGGATCTTTTCAGACTAATGGGAACAGTCCTGCAGATGCTCTGTGATCTGTGAAATTAAACATTTGCAAAGTCCTAAAAAAATGTGATGGAGAGGTGTAAAAGGGTATAAAACAGTGGTTCTCAACCTTTCTAATGCCGTGACCCCGCAATACAGTTCCTTATGTTGCGGTGGCCCCAAACCAAAAATTAATTTTGGTGGCTACTTCAAAATTGTAATTCCAAATAAATAACATTTCCCGATGGCTTTAGGCGTCCCCTGTGTTTTGGTCATTCGACGCTCATTGGGGTCTCGACCTGCAGATTGAGAACTGCTGGCGTAAAAGGTCTGCAGGTGTAAAAGGGTGAGGAACGATTTCTTGCGTGAAAATGTATTCAGACTGAAAACTGAAGGATGGGGTTGGGAGCTGGGCGCCACTTCACACTCCAAGCTATAAAAGCTCTGCTTTATTCCCCAGGGTGCAAGGGATTTGTTAGTGCTACTTTTAGTAAGGGCTGGCTGACTGGAGACAACCAAGAATTACCTAAAATAGCTGGAAATGAAAAGGCTTGATTAAAAAAAAAAATCAAATGTTACAGATCACTGTCGCATCTATAAAATGTAGCAAGATCTCAGTGAAGGTGGCCTGAGGAGGGAGGAGAGAAGCAAGCAGCTGAACGGAGTTTCTAGAATGAGAATCAGTTAGTCAGAAGTACAGAGATGGCGTCTGTGGTGTTTCTTCCCTTTTGAAACTGGCAGAGTTGGAAGCTGATGGTGGCAGTAAATGAGGGAAAGGAGGCAATTTGGGGTCCTGGAAGCTGGGAGAAAGAGAAGGGTAAAATCTGAGTATGGGTTCACCTCCAACTGTACCTGCGCTCATGAAAATCACTTTTCTATTTCCTGGTTCCAGCCTCTAACACCTATAGCCAATTAGATGATATTAATTACAAGTGTTTATCAGGAATATCCTAGTCTGTAGACCATAGAAACTTAGGCTCCTGCGGAGGAGCAGACACTGCCTCTGTAGCCTTTAGGTCATCAGCAAATGGCAGTTACAGCAAGCACCAAGAGGGGAGAATCTTAGGTGTGTGGTCACTCCTAACTGCATGGGCCTGAGTCCTAAGAAAAATGAAATTCCAGTTGATACCTGGATGGCAAGTAGATTAGTCCTGGCAAGCCCATTTTAACTAGAGTGCCATGCTTCTTTGTAAGCAGGAAAGGATGTAGGTTCTTTAGGTTGCTTGAATCTGTAGGTGCTATCCTGCCATGAATCTCCAGAGCCAAGTACAGCCAGCCCCTCTGAGGGTCTTTAGGAGGGGGCGTCCTGCGCATGCCTCTTGCCAGTCTCAGCGCTTCCTTCTGCGAGGTTTACCAGTTGCCTCGTTAGTTGGCCTTAGACTGCCTGGTTTCCTCCTAAATTAAATTTTGAAAATGTGCTTCATTTTCGCTGAAGGGATGACTTGGAGGAGGCCAGAAATGATGCTGTTGTAGGAGAATGACATCGGAATGTTGGGCTGAGGGCTGGGACTGGCTGGAGATCACTCAGCCTGCCCACAAATCTAAAAATGCACAGTTTGACTGTAATTCTGGAAAATCTCTCCTAATGCCTTGCCCTCTGCCAGCACAAAAGAGCAAGTTAAAATCACGGATGGCAGCAATATTCTTAATTCAGAAATCTTAGCACTCTAACACCACTCATTTTGCCCTAGTGATTTTTTTTTAAAAAAAATTACTTTATAGTGAATTTATCCTGATTTATAATGTACAGGTTTTTGAGAAAAAGGAAGGCAACAATGGAAGGGAGAGGCAGAACTATAGACCAAGCAATTCAAAACCTACTCAGAAATGTCATTGTCCTTGCTGGGAGACAAAGCCCTGGTACATGTGAAGCCACTTTTGTCATTTTCATTACATCTCCCTTTGTTCTTCTGCTTCCTAGATGCCTTTTCCTAATACATACAAAGAGATGCCGAGGTTGAGCCAAAGGATTTTGTCCTGGGCGCAGCCTCTTCATCACTGGCATCCGAAGTTCTCAGTCACCTTCAGCTTTCTTAGTGAGCAGCTTACATTTTTCTCTGTATAGATAATTAGATCCCCATGAGGGTTTATGTCAATAATTGCGATGGAAGGATGACGTTCACATTGAAGACTTCTTCTTTATCTTCTGTTATAAAAGCATGAATGTGGCTGTTGGGGCTTTCCAGGTATAACTCTCACTATAAGTTCTCTTTACAGGTGACATTTATCTTCCTTCAAAAGTACCAATGGAGTGCCTGCTGTGTGTGTGTGCCACTGGATTGAGTGTGGTGGGCAGGAAGAAGGTGAGTAGAAGTATTTCTCCTGAGACTATGTGCAGGAATTAAGCTGAACACAATTCACCACACGATGAGGCTAAGATGTGAGTACTGTTAAACCAACAGAAAGTCTTTATTGACTCATTTATCATCTGAAGAGTGTACACGAAGTTCTAAGGACCTCATGTAGTTATTACCTGAGAAATGCTCTTTGGGGACTTGGGAGATAAAGAATTAGCTCTGGATAGATAGAGAGGTAGAAAGATGCTTGGGAGGTAGAACCATTGGGAGTGGAAAAGATTTTAAGAGGCAGAGATGTCAGAGTGGTGATTTCAGGTTGATTAGAGGGCTTGAGCAAAAATGGGTGTAAAATGTTTGGCCAAGTGTAGGCACTCATTGTGCCCAGAGTGAATTTTCCTATAGAGCTACGTCATTGTGTCACAAGTATGACATATCATCACCCATGAATGAAATATCAAGTAAATACAAAACACATAAATTATATGATCAGCTCACAAAATCTCATGAACAGAATTCCACTCACACAACTGGCACTCAGTCAAGAAACTGAACATAGGACACCTCTACCAAAGCCTCCCTCTTTCTCCTACTGACTCACACTCCATCCCCATGGTCACTTCTAGTAGCATAGATTATTTCTTCCTGTTTTGGGGTATTATCAAGTGCAACTGTACAGAGGGTGCCGTTTACATGCCTTGCTTATTTTCTCTATTTCATCATATTTGCATAGTCATAAACTGTTCGTATTTATGGATACATAGAATTCCTCTGTGTGACTATAGCAACATATATTTCTCTTGTCCATTCTGTTGGTATTTGGGTCATTTCCACTTTGGGGAAATTACAGTCATGCTGCTTTGACTGTTCCTCTGTAGTGCTATTTATTGATGAAAACATTGATACATTTCCTTGGAATAAATGTCTAGGAAAGGAATTTCTGGACTGTAGGACTGAAAATCTCTTTTTAATGACAAAAACATCTATCCCACATGATTCTAGTTATGCTGCTAATATTCCCAGGTTGAGAAATGTACAATGATAAATATCTACTGTGAATTCAGTGACGCTTCAGAATCAACCTTTGTGTGATCAATCACAGAAGTACCTTGATAGATCCATGATGTGTTTTATCTGCAGACAAGGCACAGGGTGCATATAGATTCACAGATTTCTTGCAATAATTCCAAGTCCCCAGCTGGGAGTCACAGACTTAGGTGAATGGTAGGGTATGAGTCCAAGAAGCTCTCATCGATTGAGTTCACTGGCATTTCTACTGTTGTCAGCCAAGCCTTTTTAGTCAGAGAAATCAAGTGGGCTTTTCCTTGTCTGTATTTTTTTCTCCTGGGAAAAAAGCTGCATATGTGTTCCTTAACTACAATGCAATTATTCCATCGCTAGGAAGATAGGATGGCTTAGTGGAATGCATTAATCCTTTGGACCCTTAATCTTTCACTTACTCAGTGTGTGACTAGGAAATAAATAAATTATCTGTGAGGCCTATGTACTCCTATGTAAGATGGAAATCAGAACCCTGACTTACTATATAGATCATGAGACTCTATTGATAAGAATCAATGCCAAGTATCTCAATAAGTGGCAACTCTGGCCACTGTTTCCATCATTATTTTGTCTATCTTTGTGTCTCAGTTATATTTGGATTTCTTTTTTGGACATATAATATTGTCTTGTCTTTTATTGACTCTTCTTTCTTTATATTACCAAGGGAACATGAAGACATTTTGCTCTGCATCTGCGGTCAGTGCATCTTGAGTAGTTGGATCAGTATATATGCATTTTGTTCTATTTTGTTCTCCTAGGTTTTTTTTTTTTTAAGAATTAAATTTTTTTTTTCTTGTTTCAGAACTTTTGTTTGTTTATTTAGTTCTTTTCATGGCCAGCTCAGCCTGCCCTGAGGGCAGGGCTAGTACAGCATGTGGTGCCTGGGGATTGAACCGCGGGCCCTCAGCCGCCCAAGCTTTCCCAAGCAGGCACTCTAGACCACTGAGCCATCCCACTGGGCCCCTCTCCTACATTTTGACCCTTTGGATTTGACTTAAGAGTTACACTATTAGCTCTCCTGGGCCTCTGGCTTGCAGACAGTATAGTGTGCTATTTCTCAGCTGCCATAATGATGGGAGCTAAGCTTTTATAACCAATCTCTTTCTAGACCTCTCTCTAGATCCTATTGCTTGTTTGCCTAAGGAACCCAAGTCCAGAGAATTCCAGTGCAGTCCTGAGGAGTGCTTTGACCAGAAAGGCTACAGGTGTTACATGAAGTAGGTAGAACAGATACAGAGAGGCAGCTTGGCTGAATGTACTGGAGATGGAATTATTGAGAAGAGCTGGTATCATCTCCTAGCAAGAGCTGTGCAGGGAAGCCAAAGATAATGGGGCACAGAGTCTTCCAATGGACTTCCTGCCTTTAGAACTAAATCTGGTGTTGTAGCAAAGGAAAAAAATTTCTGGCAATGGACTCAACCGAAGCTCAGGGTCAAGAAAATGATTCAGCAGGAATAATAGGTAATGTGCTCGTGGGGCACATGAGCAGCCCATGTGAGAATGGATTTCTTGGCAGCCATGACTTTCAGTAGAGAACAGCCCAATGTAGTTGTGCTCTCAAGCACACAGCCATGCGTTCAGCCAGTTCTTTCACTGTTCAGAGCTGAGCAGGTGGATTAGAAGGCCTTACTCATCAGTTTGCAACATTTGCCTTGACTGCTATCCGAAGGCCCTTAGGTGTCCCTGGTCTCCTCGGAGGTAAAAGGAAAGGGGCAGTGTATTTTTCTGCCTTAGTAAGAATTCTCTTTCTTTTTGTTCTATTAAAGCTAGGTTCACCAAATCCTACGAGGATCCTTCTTCCATCAAAGCATAGGTGAATGTTTGAGATTTTTGCACTTCATTGTCCTCATGCATGTGTACAAACTTTGGCATCATCATACTTAAGAGTGCATAGCTCAAATCAGTCAGGGTGAGTTGCAGTCACCAAAATCAGGGATACTCTGTTGGTAACGTATCTGCCAAAAGAGTTGCCCAAGTCCAGAGAATTTCAGTGCAGTCTTCAGCAGTGCTACAGGTGAAAGGCTACAGGTGTTACCAATCCTTACCTGATTAGTATCATCTCATGATGAAAAACTACATCTATACATTCCCTCATAGCTTAAGAGTTTAGAAATTGAAGAGAGGAAAAAGTTGCTGAGAAAAAAAAATGTTAGATTTCTTGAGTCCCAAATATCTGGGAAATAGTTTGGGATCTTCAGCAGACTAAGAGTTCTGGCTGTGTTTTCATATCCTTGCTATTGACAACTAATTTCTTGAGCAAATTTATTCACTGTTTCAGAAAAAAGAAGATGGCTCCAGTCATCACTCTCAGATATGCAGCTTGTCCAGAAATTCCTGAGACCAACTTCTTTAAGCATTTATTTCCTGCTCAGCTCTGAAAGAAACTTCTAGAAACATGATATATTAGTTGACAATAACCTTTCACGAAAGGATATGCAGGTGT
>PVJA010000779.1:59824-149863 GCA_004027025.1 Myocastor coypus
CTATGCAGTTCAGGCTGGCCTTGAGCTCACTTTTGTAGCCCAGGCTGGTCTCGAACTCACACTGATCCTCCTGCCTCAGCCTCCCAAGTGCTGGGATTATAGATGTGTGCCACCACCCCCGGCAGTATTCTTTATTTTGATGTCAATGAATGTTTAATAGTAAATGATGTTGCATTTGGCAGAGTTGAACGTGACCTTTCTACCAACGTTTTGATTATGCAACTGAGTATAAAAAGAAGAATCTTTTGTCCGTAGTTAGGTATGAATAAAGATGAGGGATTTTTTTCCTGCTCCAATACCACCCATTCTCAGTGAGATCATACTGCCAGGAATGCTACAAAAAAAATCTTAGGCAGAGTCTGAGCTGGACATTATAACTTCATTCTCAGCCAAAAAAATATCTCCTTCTAGTAGTGAACTTGAATGTTCTCACTTTTCCACCTGGGAAGGAAGAGAAAGTGGGGTTACCTTCCATGAAGCTTGGGAACAAACAGCAGATACCTTCACCTAAAGCCGAAGACAGAGCTGTCCCTCTCCGTGTGAGCACTCAGGGTTCGCTTGCACCCAATAACAACTGGAAAGCATCATGGCAAATGTCGCTACCCTGTGCTCTTCCAACAAAAAGAGAGTTTTAGTGGCACTCTCAACAAGGCCTTTTTATGCTTTTTAGAAGCAGTCCCAAATCGCTGTGGCTTCTAACTGGGAGTAGTGGCCTCTGGCAGGTTCTCTCGTCTAGCCGCTTCTGTGGAGTTGACTTGGTTTCACAGTTGTGGTTTCCACACAGCACCACAGTACTTGATCTAGCAATTTCCCTGCAAATTAGAGGCTGCAAGTGTGTGCTGCATAGTGAGATACCAGTGGCCTATATTTTATGTGGAAGTCAATTTAAAGGAAGACTAAAACCCCAGTGGGTGAGACTGTTGACTAGACGTTCCCTAGAATACAGTTAAGAAAGCTGAGGGAAAATCGAATGTCTGTGCGCTGACCACGACCCAGACATTTTACACAGTTTTTCCATAAAGACTTCACTACAGCCTTATGAGGGAAAAATTGTTATCTTCAGGTTATTGGTGGTTGAACCCAGTAAAAGCCTTGTGTTGAGAATTCTGAGAGAAGCTTGACTCTCTCTCTCTCTCCCTCTCTCTCTCTCTCTGTTTCTCTCTGTGTTTCTGTCTCTCTGTGTCTGTCTCTGTCTCTCTGTCTCTGTCTCTCTCTCTGTCTCTCTCCCTCACTGACACTCTAGCATCATCATCTTGCTCTGTCGCTTCGTATACTAGCCACATTGATGTTCTTACAGTCGCTTGACTTGCCCTGCCTGGCTGTGGTCCAGAACAGAACCTTTGGATGAGCTCTTCTCTTTGCATGGAGTAGTCCTTCTGTATCCTCAACCGCATCCTTCATCTACTTAAGTTTATTTTCTTGGTGTCCATGCATTTGAGCAAGGGTTGGAAATACCACCCCGATTCTATGTCATTTGCTCTTGCAGAATCATACTCCTCCCCTTTAGGACACCCTTCTTGGTTTCTAATGTACCATGCACAAAATCAGGACCTCATGTGTCTCACTCAGGTACAGCCTTTTATCTAGATGGGGCACTCTAGGAGTATCCATCATACATCCCCTGCCTGGCACATCGATACACATAACTGTATTCCTCCCTTTGTATTTGACAAAGGAGCTAGCAAGGGATGCTTAGAACATCCTCAAAGCGTGTAGACATGGCACAAATTCAAACTAAGCTGCTTTGATTTTGAGAATTATCAATAGTGCTTTTAGGATGTGAGTTCTGGGCATAGGACTCCAGTATTTATATCCTGACAGGTTCACTTCCAAGATTTATGCTCTTCGGCACATTACTTAACCTTCTATATGATTTTACTTCTTTATTTTAGAAAGTCTGTTAGCAATAATTATTATACCAAAGAATTTTTATGCTGGGTGCCATATAATCATATCATTCCTTATCAGGGTTACATGTACCTATGTATCCATATCATATTGCAATGTAATGTAGGCATGGCATAACCAGGGACATATAGACAGAGTACCTTGAGTGAGGAGCAATGGCTGCTGTCTGAAAGAACTGGGCCAGAACGAACTTCATAAGAAGTGTAGCATTAAACTTGATCTTGAATTAGGCACAGAGAACAATGTAAAAGAGCATTCAGAGTCTCTGGGAATTGGCAGTTGAAATGGAGTGGACTGGTTGGGAGCTGAGTTATCTTACCTGCACTCCAGAGTGTTAAGGTTCTGATCCCGGTAGCTCAAAATGAAGCTGTATTTTCAGGGGCAGCTGTTAAAAGGCAAGTACGGTAAAACAGCGCCATTGGAAAGCCTTCTTCTCCATCCTCCTAATGTCATTAAATGAGAGAGACGGAGGTGGATGTACACAAAACCAAGACTCAGTGAATATGGGGAAGAAAAGAAGCTTAGGAAAGGCATTAGAGGAAACCAGCCCTGATGACCGGCAGGATTTAGACCTGTAGCCTGCAGAACTGTGAGAAAAAAACGTATGTGCGACAGGAGCCACACAGTGGCAGTCCTAGTGGACTGATGTGACATTCCATACGAAGGCAGATACATAGTTGTTCTGGACAAAATATGACCTCTCTTCCTGCCATGCTTTGAATGCTTTTGTGTCTTCTCAAATTCATCCGTTGGTGACCTATGCCCAGTGCCACAGTGCTGGGACCTGGGGCCCAACGGGAAGTATTCAGGTGATGAGAGATTGATGTTTATGTCACCGATGAATTTATGCCCTCAGGAGTTATGTCAGGAGTCACTCTTTCCTCTTCTGCCCTTCTTCCATGAGAGTGCATGGCATGCTTCCAATCTGGACAGTCCAGTATTCATCTCACTATTTTGAAGTCACAGATGGGCGTCTGACTTGGTACCAGTCCATTGACCATGGACATTCTGTGTGAGTAGTAAATTTCTGTTTTATATAAATTATCTAGCTTTAGGTATTCTTTTATAGAAACATGCATAGATTAAGATGATCTCCAAAGGAAATATAGACATGATTAAAAACAAAACAAACAAACAAAAACAAAAAACACGACTAGTTCCCATAAAGATGAGATTCAGAAACCAAACTGGCGAGTATGAGTGGAGGCTCTGGATCCCAGGAGGGATATCTGAATGGTGGTGACAGTATTTGAGTGCTGTCTTGAAGACTGAAGGCATTTCCTGTGGCTAGGGCTCTGGAGTTAATTGGGATCGGGACCCTTGCTTAGGACCAGGTCGCTCTGCCTAGCTGCAGAACAGGGGTTAGAGAAGCCGGTGCCTTTGTTTCTCTGTGACTCTGGGTAGGAGATAAAGGACCCTAGGAGAGAGCACATTCGATTGCCATACTTGAGTGTTTAATCGAAATATTCATTATCACATTGTTACTGGGCTTTGATTAACACAAAAACTGATGTAGAAATAAAGAATTAAATCAAAATCTGTCAATGATCACCATGAGTCAAATTAATAAACTTCAGTCACATAGTAAAAGACAGTGATTCTCAAGCAGAGGAAAAAATTCTATGCTTTTGATGGGAGGGTTTTTTTTTTTTTTTTTTTTTTTTTTTTTTTTTTTTTTTTTTTTTTTTTTTTTTGAGACAGGGTCTCATTATACAGTTCAAGATGGCCTTGAGCTCACTTTTGTAGCCCAGGCTGGTCTCAATCTCACACCGATTCTCCTGCCTCAGCTTCCCAGGTACTGGGATTGTAGGCATGTGCCACCATGCCCAGCAGTGGGAGGTGTCTTTCATGCACAAACTGAAGTAGTCGTATTAGTGTTAGAATAAACTATAAGATAAAATATATTATTGTGATTTATGTAGAATCATAAAGAAAGGAAATAGCTAATAAGTAAAGATACTGAGCATTTAACCCCAAATGTACATAAATAACAAGGTAATTACAAACACACACACACACATACACACACACACACACACACACACACACATATATATATATATATATATATATATATATATTTCCAAAAATGAAAAAATTGCAAGAAGGGAGAATATCTAAGACTATAGCAGTACAGAAGGAATTTGAGCCCTGTCCTCTGTGGCTACCTCTAGATTGAGCCAAGAAATACAAGTCCGAGTGCAGAAGACAGGGACAACACCTTTGATCTAATGGGCACTTACAGATCCCTGTCCCAGAAAGTAGCTTGTCTCTTTTTTTCACCAGTACATGTTGAACATTTGCAAATGTTAATCCCATACTAGGCTACACAGTAAAGTTCGGCATGTAGAACATATGTTTTCCATATTATATTCTTTGTTTGCAATGGAATAAACTTGAAAGTCAATATAAAAACTCCAAAGAAACCATGTATTTAGTAATATGTAAAGCGTTGAAGAATTGTACTGATACGTATTTGCAGGCCATGTGCCCTCACCTTGGGGAGTGGGTACATGTGCTCACTGCAGCGCGTTTCCTTCTGCACTCCTCTCCCCCTCCCCCATTCCTACCATTCCCCTATCCCTATTTTCATCTTTGTTGATATGGTTAATCTTAGCTCACGCTATGGCACAGGATGCTCATGTCATTGGTGTTATTAGGTTTCCATACGTGGAACGCCTTTCTTCTACTCATTTCCCTTCCCTCCTCTTCACCCCTTGCTCTTGGCCCCTTTCCTTTTTGCAAGAGAAATGCATAGCAATGCTTGCTGTTGTTTTGTATTTTAGTACAGGGTCTACAGGGTCTCATTACACAGATCAGACTTATCATGATGCGCCTACGTTCAGCTTCCCAAGAGCTGGTATTAGAGGCATGTGCCCCCACACCCAGTCTCAATCACTATCTCAGAGTACCCTGGGGGCGGGGCCAGCCGGGATTGAACCCTGGCCATTACAGCTGCCTAAGCAGCTCCTTTAATCTGCTGAGCTATTCGGATGCCCTCATAGCAATATTTATAGCAGCACAGTTTGTAGTAACTAAACCTAGAAGTAGGTTGTCAACAGACAATTGGATAAAGAACATGCTGTATCTGCATATAATGGAATACTACTCAGCTATAAAGAATGACACATTTCTACAAAAGAATGAGACATCTGTAGAAAAATCAGTGCACCTGGAAAATATAATGTCAAATAGAAGAGACTAGACATACAAGCTTAACTACAACATGCTGTCTGTCATTTGAGTGAAAGAAAGTACAATAACTAAAGGATGGATGGAAAGGGACAAGGGGTTACTTGGCAGTTTTACTAGTTCCCTCAAACGGTGCACATGCCACTGAAAAACTAACAGTGGTGTTTAGAAAACATTTAGAACCAAATAATATAGTCACAAATTTGCGAGACCAACCTAACACTTTTCATGAAATTTTGAGCTTTCAAGTAGCGGAAGACTCAAAAATAGTTTAATACTGATCAAGG
This sequence comes from Myocastor coypus, assembly GCA_004027025.1. Classification (NCBI taxonomy): domain Eukaryota; kingdom Metazoa; phylum Chordata; class Mammalia; order Rodentia; family Myocastoridae; genus Myocastor; species Myocastor coypus. The sequence goes on from PVJA010000779.1 coordinate 65,212, forward strand.
GGTAGGAGTCTATTAAATGAATACCTAAAAGTTTGGGTTCTCTGTCTTTGCCCTGTGTGTCTTCAGTGGCACTCTTTTTCACATTGTCTCTGCCGTCTTCTGCCACTGTGGATCTCAGACCTTGTTATGTCCTAGATCTACTTATGCAAGTGTCCAAGTTTGTCCCTCCCTCAGTGCCTTTGCATTTATGCTTTACCTGGGCTACTCTTCCTTGTTTCATTTAAAAGTCTTCCTAAATACATCTCCAGAGATATTTCTCTCGACAATTTCATCTAAATATACCTCTGTCTATCATTCCCTATCATGTTGTAGAACTTACATGTACCACATAAAGTCATTACTAATATATATTTGTGTTGGTATGTATTTATACACATATATGTATATTTTTGTTTACTCATTATCCCTATTGGGCCATAAACTCTATGAGTTCATGGTAGCCTAATTAGCACTTCAAGAAATCGAGTGCAATGAACAAAGCCCAGGCACAGCTGTGGTCTGTTACTGAGAATCCCGGAAAGCTGGGTGGGATTCCAGGTGATAGACAGCAGCTTCACCTGTGGGCTCTCTGCTTGTTGTTTCCTCCCTTGCTTGGAATGTTAATGGCTAACATCTATATGAACCTAATAATAAGGAAAAAGTGGAAGTCAATAGAGATCGTGGTCACGTTCGTGACTAAGCACACGGTCCTCCTTTACTAAAGTGATTATGCATGAGATCACGCTTACTAGCCAAAATAAAGCTGAGTTGCGTTTGGGGCTCTTGGCTCACTGAGGGACAAATCTCAGTGAGTTCTCTGAGCTACCTTCATAGGGTCTTCTTGTCGTTTCTTTTGGCACCGACTCATAACATACAACAGTTATTGTTTGTCTTAGTAACTGAGGTGGCTTTGATATCCATAATTGAGCCTGGTTTCTTACTGAAATGAATGGATGGAATTAACCTACGCCATTCACAAAAATATGAGATATCTGATCTGAAGGAAAGGAACTTCTGGTAATCACGGTCCTATAAGTGGATTTTTCCTTTGGATGGTCTATAAAATCTTGTATATCTTTTAAGCATCATATTTAATTATGAAATATATTTCTAAGGATGTATGATCTTATACAACCTTAACTCAACACATAATTTTGATGAAATTTCATCACAACATTTTGTGAGTTAATGCATTTGGTTGTTGCAGGGTCTCACTACGTAGCTCAGACTTGTGGTGATCCTCCTGATTTCAGCCTCTCCAGATCATAGGCCTGCGCCACTACCCCCAGACTCTGGCTAGCTCAGCCTTCCCTGGGGGAGGGACTGGCATGACATCATCAAATGGCGATCCCTGCGCTTGCTTAAGTAGGTGCTTAGTCTGCTGAGATACCTTGCTGGTCTGACACCTCACTTTCAACTCTTTTCTGAAACTATATCCCTGAAAAGAAAATAAGAAAGGCAGTAAGAATACAGCTTCAGTATATTTTACTGGGGATGAATCAGTAATAGGACTATTAAAAATACCAGCAGCCTACTTTATCCCCAAAGTCATATATTTTCTGTTACATAAAACTTGTATTTGACATTATGTGACATTTCAGAAGTTACCTTTTCAGTTTATAGTTTTGGATGGCACCTCTTAAAATTTTTAATCAGTGATGAAAAATATTTCATAGGCTATCAGTGCTATATATTGTGAAATCTACACAGGAAAAGTTCCATTATCCTGGGGTAATTTTAGACTAATATTAGAATAATAATAAACAGGATAATTTTAGAATAATAATTTTAGAATAACACCATTATCCTAAAAAAACCCCAAATCCTCTTTAAATCAATTATTTGCATTTTTCTCCTCTTATGGAGAAGACCTCTAACAGTAAAAAGTTATGTGTTTTCCTGAAAGTAATGCTTGGTAATGTTTACTCATTCCTGCTGTCATCTTGATTTTTCCAGGGATAGTGCTGGGCCCAACACTCTTACTAGGGCTAAGTGCCTCTGCTTCCAGCCTGGAGCAGCATGGCCTCTGCCCCATGGTCTGGGGACATTAGAGGTCAGTAGTCAACATAAGTTTGAATAAGCTCTGAAGCGCTGCTCCCAAGAACTTTTCTCCTTGTCCTCCTTCTCACGTTGGAACTGCTTTGTTCTTCTTTAGACAGCTCACTTAAAAAAATCTCACAATGTCAAGACAGATGATTTCTCTCTTTCTATGCTTAAGCCTTGCCCATACTGAGCCTTGATGAGACCAAGGGCAGTTTGCATTTCTCCAGCTGAGGCACTCTCCAAATGCTTCGCCTTGCTTGCAAGATGAATCAGAATAGATGAGGTTGTGCCAAAGGAACAAAGAACCTTGCAATCTTGATGGCTGCAAGAAACAGGAGTTGACATCTCTACTTGACTGTCTTAGGCATGTGGGACGCTCTATCTTACATCACCCTGAGCTTAGACCTGGTGCTGCGCTTGGCCTGTGGAGTAACACAGGCCCCTGTGGCAGGGAGAAAATTCAGTTAGGCGTGCACTACCTTAGAGATCTGTGTGGCTTTATGGCTCTGCTACCACTGACAAATGAAGTGACTGGGATAAGAGGGTGGGGTGGACTGAGGTCAGTTTACTATGATGCCACCACTCTCTGGCAAAAAGAGCCTGAGTACAGCTTCTAGATTGTTCAGTAGGTGTCTTGGTTACTTGTCTCTTGTTGCTGGGACAAATACCCAACATGCAAAATGAAGGAAGAAAATGGTTATGTAGCTCACAGTTACTGGAGGTTTTAGTCCATACTCAGCTGGCTCCAAGGCAGAGTGGCACATGGCAGAAAGCAACCTTTCATGGAAGCAGTGAAGAGCAAGAGGAGCCAAGGGAGGAGAAGCAGCAACAATGGCAACAGAGAGCACATCTGTCTCCTTAAGTTACACTCCAGTTATCCGCCTCAGGCTGGCAGTAGTACTCACACCCATAATCCCAGTGGGTCATGAGTTAATCACAAACTCTAGAGGTCCGCACCATGATTGCATAAGGCTTTTTTTTGGGGATAAATACACACAGACCACAACCGTGGGCATTTTCTGTATCACTATATTGGGAAGTATTGAATCCGTGCCTCCTTTATCAAGAACGGCTGTGGTTGTTCAGTGTGATCTGTAATAGTAGAGGCAAAATAAGTGAATTTCATTGGGGGTATGCAGTCACTTTTCTTGGCTGGCCAGTGGTACCCAGTTTTGACTCTGCTAAATCTTCATGGAAAATTCTAGAAGCACTGATGCTAAGCTGCCATCCCTAGAGTCCTTTCCCCAAAGTTTAGCATTGATCTCTTTTTAAAACTATCTGCTACTCATGCTCTATTAGGAGAAAAAGAGAAGAATTTGGCAATAATGTTGTGGTCTCACTAGTGAGGGATATTAAACCTGCTTTTAACACACAATCTGATAGCTAGTTGAGGGTGTTCTGTTTTATGACAGAAAAGGGAGATCCATGTTTTGAGCCATATCATTCCTTCAGGCCAGTTAGGACATATAAAATTTCACTTTACCTGTTGGCAGAGATTGATTAGCTGGGGCTGCCTAGCCTGCCAAATGCTGAGGCTGCATCCAAGCTCTATATCCAGAATGTGCAATGATCGATTAACACTGTCTGCTCCTGGTCCTGAGGGATAATGATGGAACAAAGGCCAGCTATTTGTCTCTCTTCTGTCAGTTCATCACTTTCCACTCTGCCTCTGCCTTTTGGGGGATTACATTTTAATCTAACAAATCTGATCACGGCTTCATTTCCCCTAGATCCCTGGCTATTTGTGTAGCAGCCATCTAACTGATAGATATCCAGATTTCAATCACTAGGTAGAAATCTTCTTTAGAGTAAATTAAAAAAAAAACAGAGCCAGGCATGGTGTGGCACATGAGCAATGCCAGGCCCTCAGGAGGCTGGAGCAAGAGGATCATGGTTTGAAGGAGCCTAGGCAACTTACTGAGAATCTATCCTAAGATGACAGGGGATTAAGGAGGTAGTTCAGTGGTAGAGTGTTTGCCTAACCTATGGGAGGCCCTGAGCTCCATCCCCAATACTACAAAAAGCGAATGAATGAGTGAATTAAATAAAGCTTGATATTATAAGTTACATCAACTGTTTAGTTAGGAGTTTCACCAAATTGAGGCAGGTCCAGAGATCACAACCAAATGACTGATAAAGTAAATTCCTCAATGTGCAATACACACTGTCACCTCCCAGGGGACATTCTGCTAGAAAATGTTCTGTTGTCAACTTTCCTGACATCAATATATCCTTGGCGACTTTCATGGTTATCAATAAAATTGCATTTGAGGGAGAAAGAAACAATATGAAATAACTCATGTTGTCCAGAATAGAAGATGAAAAGTTCAAGAGAAAAACATTAGCAGATGGGAAAGAGATGTGATATTGATAATTTATCAAGTTCTGGCTATCTTTAAGATAATGAAAAAGAAATTTCAAGGGTAGAATATTCCAAAGAGCCCCCACGGAGCCTTCTTTAGCTTCAGTGTGTGATTTAGGGACTGAGAAAATAGCCACTTTCTTGCCTCCAGAGGAGCTGTTTTGTATTAGGCTTCCTTCTTCACTGTAAAGACAGGAGGAAGCCAGACTCTCTAGCCTGATGTGATGGCTCATCCCTGGGAACAGGGATGAGACAGGTACCGTGGTTCCTGACACCCTTGTAAGACCACAAGAGATGGGCCACAGGGCAAGGGAAACTGGAACATTTCGATCTGTCTGGCTTCACAACTAGCCAGAAAATATTTCATTTCTAGTTATTCTTCATGGCCAGAGAACATTTCTGTAATCTCATAAATCTTCCAGTTCAGAGCATGTGTACCAGTGACTTGGACATAAATGTATTTCTAGCATGTAATGATGTTTATCTAGAGGGAATGAGTCTCTGACCAATGGCGTGTGTGCATTTGGCAGCGAGGCTGCTCTCAAATCCTCAGACCTAACTCATTTTCTCCTAAATGCTGCCTAGAACAGTTTAACAATAGATAATTCCATGGGCAATTTTGTTCATATTTTATTTTTTTCCATTAAAAATTTTATTTAATTAGAATTATTCAAAATGTCAACAAAACAGTTGTAGGTTTTTTTTCTTTTTCCAGTTACAGAGTGGTATTCAATTAACAGAACCATTATTTCATATAAGTGGCATCAGAGACAACTGAAGGTGAAAAGCTACTACCCCATCTATAACTAATCCGTGCTGTGCACCAATAACGACCTGCTTCAAATTTCCATGCCTATTTACAGTCCCCATACTGTCCCAGGCAAGGTTAGTGGCTATTGAAAATACCACCAGGACAGAGCCATCTAAAGATACATTTGGTAGTGTGTTAACTATACAAAACAAAACAAAACAAAACAAAACAAAAAGACACCGTATAGTTTGAAAATCAATCTTACACAGCCTTACATTTCAATTTTTTTTCTTCAAAAGGAGTGAGTTGTGTATAGGGGGATTAAATGTTTTATAGACAAGAAAACAACTGTGCTAGAACCAACTTTTCATCATCATCCTCTTCTTCATCCTCCTCATCCTCTTCATCTTCCTCCTCCTCTTCATCCTCCTCATCCTCTTCATCTTCCTCCTCCTCTTCATCCTCCTCTTCCTCCTCCTCCTTTTCTTTATTTTTCTTGCTTTTTTCAGCTTTGATGGCTCCCTTTTTTGCTGCATCAGGTTTTCCTTTAGCCCGGTAGGCAGTGATGTCCTTTTCATACTTTTCCTTCAGCTTAGCAGCCTTCTTCTCCTATGGCTGCTTGTCACCTGCTGCAGTATTACTCCACATTTCTCCAAGTTTCTTTGTAACATCACCAATAGAGAGGCCAGGATGTTCTCCTTTGATTTTTGGGCGATACTCAGAACAGAACAAGAAGAAGGCTGAAGGAGGCCTCTCGGGCACGCTGGGATCCTTGAACTTCTTGTTTGTTTCTCCTTTATGAGGAATGTAAGTTTTCATTTCTCTTTCATAACGAGCCTTGCCCATTTTTGCCATGTCTTCAATTTTTCCCTTTTCTTTAGTAGACACGGTCTTCCACCTCTCTGAGCCCTTCTTAGAGAACTCTAAGAAGTTAACAGAAGCATCTGGGTGCTTCTCCTTGTGCTCCTCTCAGCAAGTGTGCCCAAAGAATGCATAGGATGACATCTTGCCTCTTGGCTTCTTGAGATGTCCTTTGCCCATGTTGACTTGTTTTTCTCAGTGAAGTACAGAGCTGTCCAGTGCCCATCCGGCTCTCACTTGCCCAGGTACTATGTCTGTGGAGCTCAATATACTGCAACATCCTTGTTCATATTTTAATACAAACTGGATAATTTTAAAGGTCTTATGTTATGATCCATGCAGACTTAGAATTATGGAATATTAGCGATCAATTATTTCTATTTATTTATTTATTTATTTTTCTTGTTTCAGAACTTTTGTTTGTTTATTCACTAATTTTCATGGCCAGCTCAGCCCACCCCGAGGGCAGGGCTGGCGCAGCATGTGGTGCCAGGGATCGAACTGCGGTCCCTGAAGCCGCCCAAGCTTTCCCAAGCAGGCGCTCTAAACCACTGAGCCATCCCGCCGGGCCCCAGCGATCAATTATTTCATAACATATTTTCTCATTGATCACTGATAATATGGTTCCCTGTGGATGATTAGATATTTACATTTAATTGTTTATGCAATGATTTGTTTGGATTTAGATGCATCATTTTTATTACTTGCTTTCTTTTAATTACTTCTGATTTTTATGTCCTTTTTGCCCATCTTCTGGATAATTTGATTTTTTAGTTTTTTATTATTTTAAAGGCTTTTCTTTTAAATCTTTATTTATTCATTTATCTGGTAAAGGTCTTGTTAGGCAGCTCAGACTTGTCACAATCCTCCTGTCTCAGCCTCCCCAGCACTGGAGTTACAGTTGTGTGCCACCATGCCTGGTTTCAGGGGTGTACCCAGGAACCTGGGGCTAGTGCGGTATGCAGTATCAGGAATCAAACCCAGGTCCTTGCACTTGTCAGGCAGGTGCTTAGAACACTGAGCTATCTCCCCACCCCTATATTATGTGTTGTCATCATCAAAGGTGTTGCTTAGATTGCCAAATATAGGCATGCAAGATTTAACAATTTAACTCTTTCTTTCAGGAAACCTTAATTTTTCCTTGTCTTTTTGCTTTCTGTTTTTTAGTTTATCTTCAAGAGAGTACAAAAATAATAGATATGACATGAGAAACAGCACACATTTTTTAAAAACACGATGAAAGGTATTCAGCTGTGGATATATTGCACATTTCTGTCTTCAATTTAGTTGCTCAGATACAGATAAAATTGGTCAAAGTAAAATTTTTAAGCATTAACTGCTACCTTCAAAACTGATAGAAATTAGTAGTACAGTCAATCTTCTTAGCTATCCTATGTATGTACACATATAATTCACCCATATATATATTTTTACCTTCCCTTTTATGTTTTACTTATGGTATATTTTACAGCAATATACATTGAAAATTCCAACAGTCAGTGTTACAACGTTTGCTTTAAACCATCACAGGCATTTAATGATGCAAGCAGAAGGACATCATATTGACTGAGACATTTATCATCTCTTGTGCCCTGTCCTCCTTCCTGACATCCCAGGCTTTCCCTGGCACCACTTCCTTTGATTTCATCTTCTTTTCTCAGGGGTACTTTTGCTGGTGGTAGAATTCTCAGTTGAATCTCTCTGTTCTTATTGAAATTAAAAGGAATATGTTTTTCTTGCTTCTGCTGGCTTCTATGGTTTTTGATGACAAAGGCACATATAGCAATTATTCTCTCACTGTGGGTTAGGAGTCTTTTGTCATCTGGCTGCTTTCAGGGTTTTTCCTTTGTCTTTAGTCTTCAGGTGAATTATGATGTCTGGAACTGACTTTCTTTGGCTTTATCATGTTTCATGTTTTCTGAGGGCAGAGAAAAAAAGACAGTAAGGACTATTTGCCTTATGCTGTTGAAGCCCTTGTTGCTTGCACTGAGGATTACCTTGCCTTGCTTTTAGGCATCCACCTAGATTTTATTTGTACAACACAGCAGAATCGCCGGGTGGCTGGGACAGGAGAAAAGAAAGCAAGGGCAGGCTTCCCTAACTCTTTCTAATCTGCTGAGCCCTTTCCTGGTCTGTGGTCAGAAATCCAGTTCTTTTCCCAAAGCTCCTTCTAGGGACAATAATGGATACTTTGGGTCTTAGGCTGAATATAGGTACAAATTGGGTGGTACCAGAGAAGAAAGAAGAAGGGGTTCCACTTTCTCCAGTCAGCTTGTCATTGTTTATTTTTCAGTCCTATGAAAAATGCTCTAGCATTCTGTCCGGATTCAATAGGAGAGAAAGTGGACCTACTACTTACTTCACCATGCCCAAAACTGATCCTAATGAATTCTGCCTTATTTATTTATTTATGTATTTATTTATTTATTATTGGCTGTGACCCCTGTGCTATCAATTACTTAAATCCCTTAAGCTGTGATGACTCAGCATAGACACATCTTCCTGCTTGCTGTTCTGAGCACCTAGGAGTTGTGCAACAAATTGTAAGGAAGGTGGAATCAAGATTTATGGGATTAATCGTTGTGGTACAAACTGTTGTGTGTACATTGTTGCACTTTATTTTCCTGATGTTCTTTTGTATGCATGCCCATTATTCTCCCATTTTAAAGAATAAAAAGGTTTAAGTCATTTAAATCATATAGCCAAGTTAATGAAATATTGAACTCAAATTCATCGGTCTAATTTGAAAGCTTGAGTTCTTTCTATCATACCGTACTGAGGATAGGTAAATTTATAAATTTTGTTTCTGAAATATGGGTATTAGCCGGGCATGGTGGCATACGCCTGTAATCCCAGCACTAGGGAGGCTGAGGCAGGAGGATCAGTGCGAGTTTGAGACCAGCCTGGGCTACAAAAGTGAGTTCAAGGCCAGCCTGAGCTGCATAGCAAGACCCTGTCTCAAAAAAAAAAAAAAAAGAAAAAGAAATATGGGTATTATTGGAACATGCCTATTCATTTTCCAGTTTTTTTGGGAATATATATATATATATATATATTTAACCCACTGATATCTGAAAATGCAAGAAACATTTTTCTTTATGTTCTGGCTTGGCAATACTCAAGGACCAACTGCCCTCTGATTTGCTTTTGTAAGTTCACTAATAATCATGTGATCCTGTATTTGTATGGGAAGTTCTGAGCTGCAGAACTTATCAAGAAAAAAAATCAGCGCCATTTAACTTAGAATGTTTAGCTTGGAAGGACGAGCAACCCCATAAATACTAATCTGTGAGAAGACACCAGAGTCTGAATAAAGAAGTGGACTGACCTTCCGCAAGCACACAGCTAAGGAGCCACATGGGCTGCACCGCTGTCGGGAAATCCCTCAAGTAATGAATTTGACGCAGAGGGAGAAGCAGATCCACCGTGCTGAGGGCCTGATGAGATTGGCCCCGTAGTGGCTACATATGTTTTTTGGCAGACGGCCATTTCTGCAGCCCCAAACCAGCAACAGTTCAGCGGGGGAAGCCCTGCCTCAGAGAGACTGGCTCTGTGCTCTTTTGACAGAGTCACCAGAGTCAGCAATGTAGAGCTCTGTGGAGATCGAAGGGGAGGGAGATAGTGAGGCCAGCAGGTCAGACTGCAATTTTTAGCTTTCAAAAAGATAAATGCAGACTATTGAACCCAAGGAGTGGTACCTTGGGAATCTGAAAACTGCCTGAAATTTGCAGGATTAATTTGTCACAGCATTTGCTGCGAGAGAGACATTGCTTGAAGCTGGACATGTAACCAACAAAAGTAAGAATCCATCTCCCTGTTATGGAAGCCCGCACAGATCTACAGTCAGGGTCTGTGCCAATCACAGAGTGAATCATGAATCATAACAGATCAATTGCGTCCTGGTCACATAAGAACTCCACGGGGCAGAGGGATATTAATGTTACCTTGTCATCTGTTGTTAAAGCCTCAGATGTCTTTTCGTCTGTGCTCCAATCATGCTGTGGTCCAGAGGATTTCAATTTGACAGTGATAACCTGTAAGCCCAATGTCAATGTAAAACCAAAGTGCATAGTTTTGGGCAAGTTGGGTGAAGATTGTGTGGGCACTCTGTACTGCTCTTGAAAATCTTTTGTAAGCTTAAAATTATATTTTGTATATATTTGTGCATGCGTATAAATTTCCTTTGGAATAAGATAGACTATGGATGAAAACGACCTCCATGGGTTGAATGATACGGTCAATGTTGGGAGTCGTGGTACTAAGAAGAGGAGGGCAAGTGCAATTCAGTACCAGAGTGTGGACTCTGAAGTTCAGAATCTCTAGGTGTGGTCCTACACTCAATGTTTACCTGCTGTTTGACCTCTGTCATTTTTCACACCCATATTTTATAACTGAGAACAATGGGACTGAAGAGAGTTCTGAGACAGCTCGAGTAAAAGTGCCTGGGACCTGGAAAACACTCAGGGAGAGCTAGCTACTTTGATGGTGTAACAGTAACTGTTGAACTGGAGACATGCGGCTGTAAAAATCATGAATGAGCTGATAATAGGAGATAAACTCTAAGTCCTAATGGCCCTTGACCTTCTTCTGTATCAGTGGGGTGACACTAGGGCACTTGGAGGGTTTTCAGGGAGCAGCAAAGCAAGCAGAGCTGACAGAGGGTCGTGGGGGAACTCGGGAGCCACAAACTGGAAGATCAAAGCAATCAATCAGGAGACTGCTGGAAGATCTCTATTGCCGACAACTAACATAATAAGCCCTGCTCATAATTTATTGGCATTATCCCTTTGGAAATCAGGCAGAGATTATTTTCTGCTTCAGATTTTTAATTCCTGATTGCTTTTGAGTCAGGCTGCATCTTCCCGTGTCCACTCTGGGATTGCAGATTTATAGCAGATGGGATGGGAGTTGGCATCCCCTCGAGCTGGGAGAGTGCCGCTTCAGAGCAGACAATGCCCTCCACTTCTACCCCAGGGTGGAGGCCGGTGACCCCAGAGTGCCTTCCTTGCCTTGCCAAGTTGAAATCCATTAACCCAAGTGTGACAGTGAGAGACAAGTCCAAATATTATGAAAACGATACAGTCACGATCTGTGGTCCCTTTCCTACATTCTAATTCAAGACAGAACACGTTCTTTCCCCCTTGAACTTAACCATGATTTAAACATGATATGTTATCATTTTAATGTCTGTGGCCTTACTCAAGAATTCAGCGATGAAAAACCTAGACACATGAAAAATGGCCTATGGTAAAAGCCTATATTAAGAACACATTCAGAAAGAGATTAAACTAATTGCATCTAAGGGAATGTGGGTTCCAAGAGGCTTGACTTGTGTTCCTACTTAGAGTTATGGTCTCTGAACATGTTTCTGTGTTTGATATGAAATGATGTTCCAGAGAAGTTTGTCTGGATAATGAATGTAGTGATAGCTGAAAGGGGAAGCGATAGAAAGCTGGAAAACCTTGGTCAAGCGGTGCCAGTGCTGGGGCTAGGGGATGTGTATGTGGTCACACATTTTGATTAATTATTTCACTGATAGGAACATTAGTTTTTTGTAGTCTATAGACTGACTTGCTGAGGTAGTTAATGTTAGTCTTTTCTGCCTCTCTCTCTCTCTCTCTCTCTCTCTCTCTCTCTCTCTCTCTCTCTCTCTCTCTCTCTCTCTCTCTCTCCTTCCTGCTTTCTTTCTTTTTTTGTTTTGTTTTGTGGAACCAGGGATCGAACTCAGGACTTTGGACTTGCCAACTTGCCAGGCAGGCACTTGTGCGCTTGAGCTGTATCTCTGGCCTTCCTTTCTTTCTTTCTTTCTTTCTTTCTTTCTTTCTTTCTTTCTTTCTTTCTTGCATTCTTTCTTTCTTCGTTCCTCCCTCTTCTTCCATCCTTCCCTTTTTGCCTCCCTCTTTCTCTTTCTTCCTTATTTAAATAATATAGTAGTAGGATAGAGTAGGGTTCCCCTAGAAATCAGGAAAGGAATAGCTGGGTATGATCATTTTGACCATAAAGGAAACACTGGTGTGGAATATCCAAGTTCCAGAAATCTCCGGTCATGAGAGGACACAATAATTCGCTAAAAGAGTCATCTTTCTCATTGTTGCTTTTCAAAATAACCACTTTTAACTTTCTTCACCAGAAGACATTATCAAAATTACATTAACATTACAGAAATTATTTGAAATTACAGAAAACATAACAAAAGACAGAAAAGTTAATGCCATTCACTATACAATACTATTTTTTTTTATAATTTTTTCAGGTCAAAATTACTGTTTTTTACAATTATTTCAGGTCAAAAATATTTTTGTATAATTGTTATCATGAATGTTCAAGTATATCTTTTGTTTTGCATTTAGGGTGGTGATTTTCCTTATTATACCAAAATATTGTTGAAATATTACTTAAAAAAAAGTTGGCCTAGGTGTGGTTGTGCATACCTTTCATCCTTGTACTCTGGGAGGCTGGGGCAGGAGAATCGGGAGTTCAGGCCCAACCTTGACAACTTAGCCATTCACCGACATGCTGTCCTAAACTAAGAAAGCAAAGATTGGCTGGGTCAGACCTCAGGTCAAAGGCCCTGGGTTCCATCCTAAGGACTAAAAGGAAAAGAAAGAAAATAATAGTTGAAAATTATACTTAAGAAGATAACTCCAATGAGTTAAAAAAAAAAAAAAAAAAAAAAAGCCAGATGGACTAGGACCATGCTTGTCACCTGCTGGGCAACCATCTTGCTCAGTATCCCAGGCCTGATAAATAATAGAGATTTGGGGGAGCCAGGGCTCATGGCTTCTCCCCAGGGCTGATTTCTAATCTTGCTTCCACTGTGCATTTACAGTGTTCCCCCTCTGTCAACCTGTTTGTTTTTTTTTTTAACCTTCCATCTGATGCAGGTTAAGCTTCTTCCAGCTCTATGATGCCATCTTTAGACTTGGTACTTTCATCCCCAGAACATATTATATCATGTGTTATTTTAAGTATTTTATTTTATGGAGAAAAGCAAACAAAATTTCATAACATAACAGGAAAATGACTATGGTTAATGCAGTATGTGTTATCTTTAAAGTAGTTGCTCAGGTTACCAGACGTGGGAGTATAGTTTTCTCTAGTGGACATCATCAGACCCACCTTCCTAGCTATCTAAAGCCACTAATAGTGCAACAGGCTGGCATTTCCCCCTTTTCCCCACTGTCTTTTCCTATTTCACTCATTCTAGTTCCTTTTTCTTTTTGAACCATTTCTTCTCATTTCGAAACCTGTGTCCCTCCCTTCTTTTGACCCCATTTATTCTTACAAATTCTCACCCAACTAATTTAAAAATAACAACATGCAATATAACAACCATTCTTGAATTTCAATAAATTAGTTTAGTGAAATTCTGTATCACCTCTAATTTTTTACTATTTTTATTCTCTTTAAAAAATAAAAACAACAAATGGAAAAAATTCTCACACAAGGGGGAAAATCTGATGTTTACATATGTGAGTTTGACTTATTTCATTTATGAATATAGTTTCAAGTTTCATCCATTAACCTATAAAAGTCTTGAGTTTATCTTTCTTTATGGCGGAGCAGGACTCCATTGTATTGAAAATGCCACATCTTTTTAACCCACTCCTTTTGCCCAGTTGATTGGCATATGGATTATTTGTAAGATTTAAATATGACAAATTGTGCTGCTATAAACACGGTTGCACTATATTCTTTATTTGTGAATAGGAAGAACAAACACTGTCAAAATGGCCATATTCCCTAAAAACTATTTCACAGAGTTAATACAATTTTGTTCAAAATACACTTAGGCAAGTTCAGGGACTGGAGTTTGATCCCTGGCATCACATGCCATGCCAGCTTCATCCCCGGGTGCACTGAACTAGCCACAAAGACTGGGCATGGTGGTACAAGCCTGTAATCCCAGTTCTGGGGAAGGCTGAAAACCAGTGGATCAGTACGAGTCTGATCTGCATAGTGAGACCCTGTACCAAATACATAAAAAATCAATCAATCAATCAATCAATCAATCAATCAATCAATCAAAGATGCTGGAACATCTACAAACACATTTAGCTATCTTTTCTTTAAGAAAGAGACCAAACATGTTCACTGGAAGAGATAGCCTCTTTAATAAGTGGTGCTGCAAAAACTGGTAAAGGCTAAAATTAGACTCATGTCTATTACCATGCACTAAACTAAAATCAACATGGATCAAGCATCTAAACACTGAAACAGAAACATTAAATCTCCTAGAAGAGAAGGTAGGCAAAAATCTTAAGACATCAGGGTAGGTAGAGAGTTCATGAACAAAACCCAGGCTACAACAGAAAACCTCAAAGAAACAACAACTGGGAGCTTGTCTTATTGAAAAGTTTTTGCATAGGAAAAGAAATCACCACTGAAGTGAAAAAACAACCCACAGAGTGGGAGAAAAATTTTGCCAGTTCTTCTTCAGGCAAAGGACTAATATCTAGAACATACAGAGAACTGAAAAAAAAAAAAAATCAGACCCTCCAAATTCAAAGACCCAACTCAAAAATGGGTATCTGTGGGCCAGCAGTATAGCTCAGTGGACTTAGTGCTTGCTCAGGTAAGTGCAGGGGCCAGGGTTCAATCTCTGGCACTGCACACTGCACTGGCTCAACTCCCAGGGGGCACTGAGCTGGTGATGGAGTCAGGGTGTGGTGGTACACGCCTGTAATCCCAGCACTAGAGAGGCAGAAATCAGGAGGATCACTATGAGCTATGAGTCTGAGCTGTGTAGTGAGAGCCTGCACACACACACACACACACACACACACACACACACACACCTTAAACAAAACAAAACAAAAAAATTGGCACCTCAGATGAATATACACTTCTCAGATGAAGAAATACAAATGGCAAATAGATATACGAAAAAAATGTTCATCATCACTGGTCATTCGAGGAATGCAAATTAAAAGAAAACTGCAATTAAAACAACGCCCCAGAAAGAATGGATACCATCAAGAAATCAACCAATAACACATGCTAGAAGGGTTGTGGGGAGAAAGGAACCCTTCGCTACTGTTTGGTGGGGGCATAGACTAGTACCACCACTCTGGAATTAAGCGTAGAAATTTCTTAAATAACTGGGATTAGAGGTCCCATTCTCCTTTGGGTTATGTTCACAGGAGAGTTGATAACATCATGGATAGTAGTAGTAGTAGTAGTAGTTGTAGTTGTATAATGGTTTGAGAATTTTAATTCTTTCAACACCTTATAAATAGTTGCTTTATTCCAGATACTCACATATTTTTAAATATAGTCATTACAGTCCCCCTGTGAAACAGATGTTGTAATCCTCCCACTGTTGACAAGTGAAGCTCAGAAAGGTGAGGAGTCCCAGTCTGGCTTTCCTAAAACCAGGATTCTAGGAGGAACTGCCTGGTTGTCTCCTGAAGTGGACACCTACAGGTCACTTGAAACCTGTCAGCCCCTTGGTTTCTCCCTGGGTGGCTCAGGGTGTGTGATAGCACAGATAATGTCCATGCCTCAGGCCTTAGGACCCACAAGTGAGTTATGTGGCAAAGAGAAATTGAAATGGCGGATGAAAACCAGGTGGCTAATCAGCAACCCTGAATAGAGCAAGACCATCCACGTGATCCAATGTAACGCCAAGGCTTTCAGAAGTGGAGGCAGGGAGAGAGGAGTCTATGTCAGAGAGATGCGATGGAGAAAGCCCGCCAGCTGTTGAGGGCCTTGTAGTTGAGGTGGTGGGGAAGATCAGAGGCCAAGGAACGGGGACGGCCTCTGGAAGCTAGCTCAGGGAGGGAAGCTTTCTTCTGCCTTAGAGTCTCCTAAAGGAAATAGAAGCTATCAGTGGACTAATTTGCACTTTGAGTTGATCAGCAGATTTCTGACCTTTAGACATATAAAGTAATGAATTTGTAGTGCTGGAAGGCCCTATGTTTGTTGCTATTTCTTATGGAGACTCTAGGAAATTTACCAAATTGTGAATTGTGTGCTCTGAGGGAAAGAAGTGTAGAATGGCCTAGGGTTGATGCCCTGGGTCTTGGTTTTGTTGGTCTGGCAATGCAGAGCAGTGCTAGAACACAGGGGTATGGTAGCTTTGAGGTTCCTGTTGAGGGGAGACCCAACCTGCTGCCAGAGCCTGGGAGAGTTGGGACTCTAGTGAGTGACTGGATAAGGTCCCTGAGAGGAAGTCAGGTCAGTTTGAGGGAGTTTAGAACAGTGAGATCCCAGGGAAATGTAACTGGTCAGTTGTCAGTCTTTGGGGGGTAGTGTCTTATGCTTTTTTTCTGTATCTTCCAAAGTTCAAGCATGAGAAATTGAAATATTGTTCAAACAATATTTACCAATGATTGATGATGGTTAGGCTACTCATTTAACTTTCAAGTACACATTTATTTAACCATAACTTTTTTGTTGGCACGTTAGCATGTATCACAGATAAAACCCAAAATATGACACGTTCTGGAGAATTGTTCTACTTATCAGTAGTACTGGTTGTTTTCTTGGTCCTATAAAATAATTTAGAAGAATCTTGTCAAATGGGAATTGTGCTGGTCTGTTGGATCCAAGATAATAAAAGGACAATTGAAATGCACATTGTTGATTTCAAGATGATGGAAGCAGAAAATAATTCTCAACCAGAAAACATCAGTCAAAGGCAATAAGCCAGAAAAATAATAGTGCTTAACATACTAATATAATAAATCTAAGCCCAAATCCCTTCTCTTACGTTTAAACAAAAAGACAATAACGATTCTATGTTTTAAGAATACCCCCTTGGAATTACGCATGAAAATATTTTTCCTGGGCAGTGTTTGGATTTTTAAGCTCTGTAATCTATTTTTGAAACAATTTCATGTCTGCTAACATCTGCATGGTCTGCACGATCTGGATTCTATCCCCAGAAGGGAACATGTGGCCACAAACAAGAACAGGCTGCCACCATTGTTAAAGATTCTTCTATTTATTGACTATATTTATAACTTGCTACTCTCCCCACAGGAACAAGAATCCAATGAAATAAAACTAAGAAATTAGGTCAAGGAAAGGCGGAAGAAATCCATATGGTGACTGTGTGGATTAATATGTTCACTTGTTCATGAGCTTCCAATTTGGCTTTGAATTTCTTAGCAGCAAAAGCAAAAATGAAACAAGACGATAACTAATAAATAATCTTTGCGGTGGCATAAAGTTGGGACGCAAACAATTTTATAAGGGATTTCGCCCATGACTATGCATAGTTTCTTTTTTTTTTTTTTTTTGTCTTTTTGAGACAGGGTCTCACTATGCAGTTGAGGCTGGCCTTGAGCTCACTTTTGTAGCCCAGGCTGGTCTCGAACTGGCACCAATCCTCCTGCCTCAGCCTCCCGATGCATAGTTTCTTTTAAGTCATAAAAACAAAATCTTTATTACAGCCAATTCTAAAAATTGGAACCTATTACCATATTCCAAGTTATAAGTTTTGAAACTGTAGCCTGCACTGGAATCTCCTTAAATGCCTAACTAAAACAAATTTCTGGGGTTTTATTCCCAAAGCTTCAGATTCACTGTGGTCTGAGCCTTTAGTTAATGAAGGTGTCTTAGTTACTTTTTACTCGTTGCTGGGACAATTGCCTGACACTCAAAATAAAAGAAAGAAAGGTTTATTTAGCTCACAGTTTGTGGAGGTTTCAGTCCATATTTGGCTGGCCCAAGGCTGAGTGGAACAAGGCAGAAAGCATCCAGTTCATGGTGGCGGAACAGCAACAAAATGGTGGCAGAGGCAGCCAACCAAACAGGGCAGCAGAGAGCAACAGTTTCAGTCTGCCTCTCTGTCTCTCTTTATATTACATTCAGGCTCTCTGCCTCAGTTTATCTGCCTTAGGCTACACCCCAGAAGTACCTAAAACACATAATCCCAGGGCTCATGGATCAAGTCTCAAACTCTAGATCAGTACTAAAACACATAATCCCAGTGCCTCATGAGTCAAGTCTCAATCTAGAGAAGTCCCCACCCATGACTGCATCAGCCTTTGGGGGGACAACTAGACATAAACCATCAGAGAAGGCGACACTGGTGCTGCTGCTCTGAGGTGTGACCACCTTCTGAGAAGCACTTGTCCAAAAGAAATGCATGACGTGATACTTTAGAGGAAGAACTAAGAAGCCTATAGGAAAATATGTTTAGAAAAAGTCGTCTCCGGTGGTAATGTCTTGCATAACTCTAGAACGATATTAAAGGCAAGAAACTGACCACGGAGATCATTCAGATTGTATCATCTTATGTGCACTTGTGTGTATGCATGGTTTACCACTGTGTTACATGTATATTTGTTTAGCCGCCACAAGCAAGAAAAAGAACTGTCCCAGCTCCATGAAGAGCTCCCAGGGTGGCCCAAGGATAGTCACAACTGCCCTGTGACACTTTTCATCCTGAAATTCGGGCACCCGCTGATCTACTGTCATCTCCATAATCTTTTCAATCCAAGATTGTGTACATGGACCCCGACTGTATGTAAGACTTTGAGATCAACTTTGATGTCACTCAACATAAATTCCTTTGAGATCCATCCCAGTTACTGAGCACATTAGTATTTGCTGCCTCATATTATGAATATAAATATTTTGTTTAATCTATCACCTCCTGAGGGGCTTTGGAGGAAAGGACCCAACAACACAGCATTATCTGCCTGAAAATACCAGGCAGATGCACTGAAGGCCAGGCAGTAATAGATAGAAATGAGTGAGAATTCTGACTGACTCACTTTCTCTTTGTTGGGACCAATACCAGATACCAGCAATGTAAAGGAGGACAGATTTATTTTGGCTCGTGGTTACAGTCCATGACTGGCTGGCTTCAAGAGAGAAATGGCAAGGTAGAAGGGCCTTGGAGGAAGGTGGTGGCCTCCATCATAGTAGCCAGAGAGCAGAGGGAGGAGCCAAGGGAGGAGCCGAGGGAGGAGGGAGAGGCCCACCTCCTAACAAAAGTTTTCACACACTCATCATGATTCAAGTACCTAGCAACACATGACATGTTCAGTGTTATTTTAGATCCAAATCATAACATTCTGCCCCTGGGCCCCAAAAGACCCATGCTTATCTCTTTGTGCAAAATGTATGCAATCCGTGTTTAAGAGCCAGCTAAGTTTAAACAGCACAACAGTGCTGAGAAGTTCAAGTCCAAAGTCTCTGCCAAAACTTAAGGCAAACTCTCAGCTATGATCCCCTGTAAAAATCTAAAGAAGTTAAATACTGTAGACACATAGGTAAGCATTCTCATTGCAAAAGGAAGAAATATGGGACAGCAAGTAATCAAACCAAAGTCAAATCAGAACCCAGGAGGGAAAACATAAAACGTTCTATTGGTATAGCCGCTGGGGCAGGTTGTAGTGAGATATGAACTTCCAAGGGCTTGGGTAATCCTGCACCTATAGCACTGCCAGTTGCAGTATTTGTGGCTTTTCTTATGGACTTACTTACTGCTTGAAGGATTCCTTAGAAGATATTCCATGTACCCTGCTTATCTGTCTTCCTAGATCTTCACTGCACTTCCAGTTCCATGCACTGATTTCTCATGGGAACACCATCTGATTTCCCAAGCTTTCCTCTTAAACCTGTGTGGAAGCCTCTCTGAACCTATGGCTCTTAAATCTATATGTCTTGAAAATCGAATACCACATGGGTGACACCAAGGTTTGCCTCTAGCTTGAGCAATAGCTGGTTCCCCTTAAACTATGGCTGCAGAGGCTTCTAGGTTTCTGTATGGCCAAATACTATGACATGAATCCCAGGGAAACAATTTTCCTAGATGGTTGTTCTTGGGAAAGGTGCCCTATACTCTCTTCTTAAAGAAAAGTCTTTCAAATGAGTTTATCATTACATTTTTAAAACCTTGAGGCAGTGATGGGTCGGTTCTCGCTAATTTCTGAGATGCTCTCAAGACATCTTTCTTATTACTCTGATGCAGAGTTCTTGACTTCTTTTTAATGCTAATCTTTTTAGCAAACAAGCTCACCTTTGTTCCAATTTTATACGTACTTCCTTTCTGTGAAATATGAAAACGTTTTAAGTGCACTTTTTGCTTTTGCTTTTCAGTATAAACCTGTCTAAAGACCTCCACCAGTATTCATATTATAGCCCAAATGTTGGATTGCTTTGAAATTTCCTCACCAGATTAGTCTGGCACCCTTAATCTTAGTCTCTGGAAGTCTCAGGATAAGAGTAAAATATAGATAAATTTTATTACAGAGCTTAATATACAAGGTCTTGAGTCCAAGTGTAAATAGTCTCCTTGTTACAGCAGAAGCCTCCTGAGCCTAGTTGTTACTGTCTTCATGTTTATGAATATTCTGATATGCTGAGCCCTTCCCGGGATTTCCCATCAAGCCTGGCTTACAGAATTCTAGGATTTATCTAGTTGGCATCTCCAAACCTTTCCAAGTTCCTCTGTGAATCACTTCCAAGATGTTTTAAATCACCTGGTCTGACTGTCACAGCAATGGCCTCACTCCTGGTATGAAAATCTGTTAGTCATTTTCCTCATTGTTGAGACACAATTCTTGACACCCACTGTATATGGCCACAGTTTCTGTTGGTTGGTTGCAAGGCAGAAATGGCATGGTGGAAGGATCTTGTTGGAGGAATGCTGTTTAGGTCACAGAAGCCAGGAGGCAGAAAGCAAAGCGGGAGGGCACTCTATCCTTCCAGGCCACCTCCACGGATATGCCTCCAATGGGCCCTGCCTCCTGCAGGTAGCACATTCCGCACAGCAGTCCCATGAGCTGATTACTTTCCAGACACCTGAAGCTTTGGGGACATTTTAAATTTAAAGTTGTAACAGAGATTTTTTTTTTCCCTGGAGCCTCAAAAGCACATAGGGCTTGGATTCAATGGCTTATAGGAGCAGGGTGAGATTCAGAGAAGATGCAAGTATCAGGATAAGTCTTGAAGTCTCTAAAATTATGAGTGCATGGGAAGCTGTGAACTCCACCCTGGGGGATGGCCAGTCGGTTGCCTGCTTTCAACTAGTCCATCCTAAAGTGATAAAGCCTGCTGTCTCATAGGCCCTGCTCAGAACTAAGAGTTGCTGAGCCTATCTTTACTGAGAGAGAATGGCTTTGGGGGTTGGGAGTCAGACCAGGTTAAAGGGAGCAGACTCTCATTTTGGTGCATTTGTGAATGTGTATAAACTATTAAGCCTATGAGGGGGCAAATCAGCTCCTGGTGGGGGAAAAATAACATGAAGAAATAGAACACTTGACCGTGAATGACAGAAGTAAATTGTGAAAGAACAAAGAACTTCACCGAAGCCTAGTTATATTAGTGGCTAAGATCACCAAAGTAAAAAACACTTAAAAGATATAGGTTGCTATAAAGAAGATGGCAACAGATAATTTTTGTTTAGTTCTTTTAAACCAATAATTTTCAACTAGAGGAGATTTTGTCCTCACTGGATATTTGGTAATCCAACCACACACAAGACGTCCCCACAACACAGATTTGTCTAGCCTAAAATGTCAGTGCTGTCAGCATTGAGAAGTGTTCTCTAAATTAAAACTATTATTGCCATAGTGAAATAATTTGTTTTAATTTAGGGGGATATATTTAAAATATCCCTTAGAGTATAAGGCAGAATATGAAGAGAAATCATGGCACAGATGGAAAGGTAGGAGGAATAGTCAAAGGGAGAGCAGAGAGCGGAAACAGGGAAATAATCGAAGAAATAATAGTGATCAATCAATACATGGGAAATAACATAGAATGAAAAAGCAATCACCCGTAAGTATAAGCAGCTCAGTTAAATTTCAGAGCACCAGAGAGAAAGAGACTTTTCAAGTATTAGAAATGGTTGGCTGAGAGGTAAACGAAAGCCCAACACCTCTTGCAATTTTTAAGTCTGGAATTACTTCAACATAAAACATTCTAAATAGTTTCCAGCTGGGTTTCCATGTTCATCTTTTTAAAAATTAATTCTTTGAAGAACATCCTTGCAGATCTTGATATTGAACAGTGTGGATATGGGCCATGTAGCTTTTATTAATGTGTTTTTAAGAAAAATAGAGGTACTTTGAGAGTATAATGTTAAGTAAAATAAGTCAGACATGGAAACTTAAATATTGCATGGTTTCTCTTGTATGAGAAAGCCAAAATATTAATAAAAAGCAAAATAAAAGATAAATAATAGAAAACGGGGAGCTAGATCTTTTGTAGATGAGGAGGAAACCAGGAGATAGAAGGAACAGATAGGAAAGGGAGGAGAAAAGGGTGAAAAACTATTGAGGTGGGTTGTGAGGGGAGTGGCTTTGGAGCAATCGTGTACCAATAAAAAATACAGTTGGGCCCCACCCCCAAGGGATGCTGACATGGTGACTGAGACTGGGTGTGGCATGGCACACCCCTGTAATTCCAGTGCTTGGGAGGCTGGAAACGCGTGGATCACTGAGTCCAATCTGTGTAGTGAGACCTTGTAGACCCTGTACTAACTACATTGCTCGAGTCACCAGCTTCTGACATTGCCAGGTATGCGATAACCCACTACTATTATGGACTGTTGGACTGTACATATAGCTACTTTCTCTTAGTTCAATGAGCAGATTTGTACTAACAGTGTTCATGCAGGAAATCAAGTCTGCATCTTGTACTCTGAGCAAATAACACTATGCATTGTATTTATTATTGTAATTGTCCTACTAACCTATTGTGAAACTGTCTCATTGCTATTTCTATCTCATTAAAATTCATAAAAATATGACATAAAATGCATGGCCTTTTATAAAAGAGAAATACAGGGCCGGGCGTGGTGGTGCACGCCTGTAATCCCAGCACTCGGGAGGCTGAGGCAGGAGGATCGGTGTGAGTTCGAGACCAGCCTGGGCTACAAAAGTGAGTTCAAGGCCAGCCTGAACTGCATAGTGAGACCCTGTCTCAAAAAGACAAAAAAAAGAAAGAAAGAAATACATAAAAAAGAAAAATACAGTTGGAGGGAATAAAGGAATTGATGCTCACAGTCTATCCTTTCCTTCATGCCCCTGTGGAGGGGTTACAGCGGTCACTCAGAGGAAGAGGCACAGTTCCACAAAGTATGAATTCCCCAGAGCTGCAGAGTGGGGAAGTCTCATTTCAGGGCCCATGAGAGTTTGGACTGAATTGCATCTCCTAGCTTTCATCGGTAGGGTTCAAATTCATAATGTCCGTCATGGGGTCCACTCCTTCCCTCTGTCTGAATGAGTACCCTTTTGATTTTTCTTAACATCGGCGGTCTTACTCAGGGAAATTTGTCTTAGTTACACTGTGCAACTTCATAAATGATACTAGGGTGTCCATGACTTAACAAGAATCAAATTGATGTTGGCTCATTAACTGGACATATATTTGGTTACTTCCTACTGTGGATGCAGTATTATTGAAGGGTCTGTGACAGTGACTAAGATAGACGAAGACCTTAACTTTAGGGAGTGTACATTTTGCAGAGAGGCAGACAATAGGTGACTAGACATACGTGGTTTGGCAGTTACAAATGTACAGCAAAGATTAAATCTGGGTGGAGTATGATTTGTTTGCTATTTTAGTGAGGGCAGGTAGGAAAGGCATCTAGAAATGTCATTTTCAGAGAGAAAAATCCATGGTCATCTTATCACCTTTGAACCTTTTCTTATCACTGAAGATTCAGAAATACATAGTCATTTTTCATTACTTGATCCCTGTTAGTGCTCCCTTTGGGAAAGGTAATTGGACCCCGAGAATTCCAGGACCCCTTTCAGGGCTAGAAATCTCCGACAAGAGACATTGTACAGAGCAGCAGAACTTCTTATCAGGAATGTGTGAACCTCAGAAAGTACACAGATTTTCAGATAGAAAATTCACTGTGCCGGGGCAGGAGCCTCCTGGGCCCGTTCCCTCGGCTTCCCTCGCGGGGTGATGTGTTTGCACGCACACTGTATGCCTCCATCTGGGGAGCTCGTCCTTGTGGTTGTGCATGAATGTTGGGTCGCTGATTTCTGTCACTCCCAGCTCATTTATCAGCCAACAATGTTGGCTGATGAGGTCATGGGAAAAGAAGTAGTGGAAAGAAGAGGGGTAAAGGGCACTAAATGGAGGTGCCCAGGCTCTCCAGGGATTTTCTTGTTTTGTTTTTATTGTCTTAAAATATGAGATTCATGGCTCGGCTCTGTCCTCCTTTCCTTATGCCATGGCATTACCTTGCCCTCATGTGCACATTGCTACTCAAAGTTGGGCAAATGATCTCCCACTTAGGGGTCCCTTTTGGAGAGGTCCTCCTTTCTGGGACAAGCTTCTTAGAGCTCACTGCCTAGATGTAGTTTCTCCCATCCTTGGGCCCAGTGATTCCTCTCTGTAAGTCATCCAGACTTGCAGTCCAGAACCCCAAGCCATATCCTCTCTCCTGCACATGTACATAAGTGTAGCCACTCCTCCTTGGCTTCCTGAAGTCCCACTACTTGCAGGCACCTGGTGGTCACCTTTCTATATGAATGGCAGTTATCCCCTCAGTCCCAGGCCCATTGCCCAATGAAGGAATCAAGCTTGACTTAAGGCGAACTCTGCAGATAGATGACAAAATGTACTGTCACAAAATTCTGTCCCTTACCTTCTCTTCCTCAATTTAGGCCCCTTAACCACTAGCAGAAATTCAGGTTGGTTTGAAACTTCATGCATACATCATATGCCCTTCCTAGAGCTTCCAAAATAAATTACCACAAATTTGGTACCTTAACACTATGTAAATCTACCTCTCATGACTAGAAACCAGACAGAGACTCAAAATTAGAGTTTCTCTTTGAAAGGAGAAAGAGAGAGAGAGAGAGAGAGAGAGAGAGAGAGAGAGGCAGACAGACAGACAGACAGACAGACAGAGGCAGATACAGGAAAAGAGAGAGACAGACAGAGAGAGGAAAAGAGACAGAGAAAAAGAGACAGAGAGACAGAAAGAGATAAGAGAGACAGAGAGTGAGAGAGAGACAGAGACAGAGGAGAGACAGTGTGAGAGAAAGACAGAAACAGAGACAGAAGAGAAAGTGAGTGAGAGACAGAAGAGAGAGAGAGAGGAAAGAAAGGAGAGGAAGAGAGAGGAGAGAGGAGATAGATAGATAGATAGATAGATAGATAGAGAGAGAGAGAGAGAGAGAGAGAGAGAGAGAGACTGTTCTACAGTTCTCTCTTAGCTTCTGCCTATAAGAAATTCCTGGTGTTCCCTGACATGCAGATTTAGCTATTGACTCTTCGTTTTCCATTCTCTTTGTACCTCTGTCATATGCACTTCTTATAAGGACACCTGTCCCTGGATCTGCGTGTACCTTACATTCAGGAGGACCTCATCTGGATACCCTTAACTAATATGCAAAGACTCTTTCCTCCATATGATCACATTTAGAAGCTCCAGGCATGAGGCAATGAACCTAACCTGTGGGGGTGACTACCCATCCATTCATTCCATTCCCCACTGTATTTTTTAATCTCTGGGAAAGAATTTTCTTTAGGTTGTAGGATAAACAGAACAAAGTCCCTACTTGACAGAAGCCAGCTTTTCTCAAGTAATTTGCATGAAAGATGACAGTGATATAAACTGGGAACCCTTATGAGAAGTGAACATTTGGCTTCCTGGAATGTGTGCCCTTTCATGCAGAGAAAAATATCAGATTACACACCACCCTAGATTTTATGAAGCGTTTAATGTGCATGCCAGCCTTGGGCTCCATGTGAATGGCTGTCCTTTGCTAGTCTGCTTCTCCCTGTACCTGTGCGTGGTGTTTTCCTTCAAGAGGTAGAGATTATCTTCTCTTGCCTAGAAGCTGAGCTAGACCTATGACTATTTTGGTCAATAGCATGAGAATAAAATAATTCCTTAACAGTTCGGAGTCCAGGCATTAAGAAGATAGGACAGCTCCTACATTTCTTTTCTTGTAGCATTCACTTTGGTATCCTTGAGCCACCATACAAAACACCTGGCTGCTCTTTTGGGTTAGCCTCTTGGACAGGTGTTGGCCTTAGACCATAGCCAACATACCAGTTAAACTTCAAGACGACACCGATGCAAGCTGCCATCTTCAGCAGCATGAAAGTCTCCAAAAAAGCCCAGTAGAAGAAGTACCTGGCTAAACCATGTGAACCCAGAACTATTAGAAATAATAAAGTGACTGTTTTAAGTCACGGAGTTTTGAGCCAGCTTCATATGCTGCAATAGGTAGCCAGAATAGGTTATGCACTTCCTTACCCCATGCGTATAGCAGGAAGGTGAACTTGTGTTTGGCAGTGCTGTTTTAAAAGCGACAGATGACAGGGCTTTGTACTAAATGCCAACTGTGCCGGAAAACCCTGGAGCAGGCTGGTGAGTGGAGAGTTTAAAGACTGTTCCCCACGACCAGCAAAGACTTTCATGGCTTCTGAACTTACAGCCAGTTGCAGGATGGCATATCTAGAAGTCCGAGAATTTCTGTCTGGCTTGGGATAAGACAGGGAGGGCAGGATATGATTCTAGACAATGTAACTCGGGGATCTGTACAGGAAATCATAATACCAAAATAGAGTCTAAAATTATTTAAGCTTTCTTTGCTGCATCCAGCAGCTACCAGGGCATTTGGCTCACAGCCTGGGCTTACTTTTTCTCTCCTGTTTTTTCCCCTCTCTTCAGTGTTAGAGGTTAGACTCTTTTGGTACAAGCCTTATGCATTCCTTTAAGTCAAAGTAAATTCATTCTTTCCTTGGCAGAGTCCTGAGGCTCCAAGGTCGTTGCACGGCATATTCAACTGAGAGGCACTGGAAATGTGTTCTTGCAGGCAGACAACAGGACTATTAAGTTATACAGAACCATAGTTCTCTCCTGTGCAGTGAAGCTTGAGGCCAGCCGCTTCACTTGCACTTGCAGAAGAAGAAAGCAGGATGTAGAGAGATCTTGACTCTGCCAAAGGCCGCATGTGTCAGAAGTAAAGTTGGGATTTAAACCCAAACTCCTCTAAACTTATGGGATCCCAAACCAAGTTCTGGGGCACCCAGTGTTGCTCCAGGCTTCACATTACAATCTTCATTATGACTGAGCTAGGCCTGCAGCCAGGGCAGGAGTTAGACCCAGGCCTCTTCTGCACAGGAGGCAGCTGATGGTTGCTTTGCAGTCACTTTAAGCTTGGCGGTGTGAGGGTAGAAGGCAGAGGGACTAGCAACATGGATCCAAGAAGACTTATGATTGATTTGGGGCTGAAGGACGTGGGTATTGCTAGTATACTGTTCCCTTAATGTTACTTCCTCTTATAATAATAATCTTGTCAGCCAATGGAGGACATGAAAGTCAATTTTCCTCTTTCCACATCCTCTTCCTTCTTCACATAACCGTATGTGTTTATGTGTATATATTCTTATTCAGATAGATAGATTCCTGTCTTGCACGCTGGGACCTTGTGCTGCTCTCCTGCTCTCCATGGAGTCAGTGCATTTTTTTCCTTAGTGGCTGTAAATATCAGCCCCTAAGAGTTTATGGATGGAAGGGCTTCTTCTCCAAAGCATTATTATCACTTGAGAGTAGCATCGTCACCCAGGGAGAGCTATCCCTTCCACCTTAGGAGTCTTCTAGTACATGATAGTAGAGTAAGAATGGCTGGGATTCTTAGTGCCCTCATTGTGAGGGCTATTCTGAGATGCAGATTATATGTGACATTTCTGGTCCATTCAAGCTCCTCCCATGGGCAGGCCAAGGCTGGACTACCCTGGGACGATACCTACACTCAGCACTTTCCCTTTTCCTGTCTTGCGTACCTCTTGTATAGGTTTGTCTCGAAAGCGTTCTCTCAGCTAATAACATATCTGTGAATCCCTGCTTTACATTTGCTTCCAGATAGCATCAACTTTGTGTGCATACACACAAACACATGTACACATACACGCATACATGCACACATGCATTTTATACATACACAAATAGCCACACATACACATGTGTGTGTGCAGTGCCTATATATACACATGTTTGCACACGCATACATGCCAGTATATACACACATGTACACAGATATAACTATTTTGGAGATAATAAAATCAAAGCCTTTGAAAATAAAAAGGACTTGATCAAGTTCACATGATGAGTTGATACAAAAGCTAGAAACTTTTTATTCCAAAGTCAGCTCTTGATCACCCAGCAGAAAAGCTTAATTACGAGGCATGAAATGCAGAGCTAGATTGGTATGATGCGCTGTAGGAGGCTGGGATCAATAGCCTCCAACGTTGCCAGTTTCACTGGTGGCCCACTGCAATTGTGGAACACTGGACTGTGTATGCATCTGCTTCCTCTTAATTCAAAGAGAAGAATTTTTTTTTCTTTCCTTACCAACATCAATTGGAAGGTGTGTCATGCCCACACCCTGTGCTCTGAATAACTATTGTGAGGACAATATGCAGTGTGTCAACTGTTAAAAAAACTAATGTTCATAGAAAGTGTTAATGTTTAATTGTTTTGATCAGTCTTATATATCTATACCTATTAATCTAAACTGATCCAATGATGAAAATATGTAATATAACCATTGTTAAATTTTTCTGGTTTTGAAATTCTGTACTATATGTGCTCTTACTTGTAACTGTTTTTCTATCTTTGTTTCTGCTATGTTTAGTCCTTAAAATAAAATTTTAATAAAAAACAAAGTCAGCTCTTGCCATTTTCCTACACTCAAACTGTTATAGTATAACAATAACACCCAAGGCTTATCAGCTCATGAACTTGGAGAGTTGAGTGTGGTTTTCAGCTGTGATTTTCTTTTTACAACCATGAAGTCTGTTGTATGCCAAGAAACCTTGTTCCGTTTGATTTGGTGAGAACGGTGAGCATAGGCGACTTACCTAGAGACAAGTCAGAGCTTAAACAAACTGCTCATAAAGTCAGCAACATTTCCACGAAGAGATGCGATCACCGTGGCCAAGCTTCTCTGAACCTGCAGTGCATGTAAATCGTGGAACGGGTCTGTCGGAAACTTTACAGATTCATAAATATGGATGGATTGACAAAGAATTTTAATTTTGAGATGTCTGGCTCTGATTACTTCTGAAATAAGAACACCTTTTAATTTTCCCCTTAGGCCAAAGATCAAACTTCGGCTGTTGCCTTGTAGATAAGGCATCTGACTGGTAGATGGAATCCAGATTTGGACACATTTCTGCACAGTGGAGCTCACCAATCAGCTATCGCAGGAGGGGGTAAGCTGGCTCTTGCCTGGGAGTTTATTGTTTGTTTTGCTGTGGCCTCCTCAGCCAAACCCTACGGGTATGTATGGATGGATGTGCACAAGAAACCTTTCCCAGGTGAGGAAGCCAGGTTCCCCTGAGTAACCCTTTGCTTTTCCTACGCTGGGCTCCCGAAGCTTCTCACAGCTCTTAGAACAAAACTGAAGCCTGTAACTGCAGCCCGCAAGGCCTGCCACATCCTCCCCTCCCTGCCTCTGGCCGCCAGCTGCTTTCTCCTCACCACCCCAGCGTTCTCATCACCCAACATCTCCTGCCCTGGTCTCTTCATCCAGGCTGCTCCATCTTCTTGGGGTGTCCTTCCCCAAACCTGCTCTTCCTTGCAAATGAAACTCGTCTTGCTATGGAGACCATTTCTGAATTCATGGATCCTGAGTGTTAATCAGTGTTGCAGCTGAGATTTCAGGGTGAAAGGTGAGCGTAGGTAGCTTATCGAGACACAAGTCGGAGCTTTAAATAAACTTTGCTCACTTTATGAGTTTTTGCGTCATTTTTAGGAGTTTTAACATAACATGCCAATACCGGTCTGCTTCTTCAATTGTTACTATGAAAGTAGGGACTGTGTCTGCTTTGTCTTCTCTTGTTCTGCTTCTTTCTGGATTATTGAAACTTTAAAAAAATCTGTCTACTTATTTTTTTATCTACTTATTTTTGATGGTATACCTTTGCAGTTTTTATATATTTGCTTAAGGGATAGTATAAATGTTCACTTTTTTATTACCTACTAAAAGTGGACATTTTACTAATTTCAGTATTTTTCCATTTCCAGCATAAGAGCGTATCCTTACTGGCCTTGAATCCACACACACTGAAAACTCCATTATAGTGTTTTAATCTCTGCCTTTAACTTTCAAATGTATACTAAGAAAGTCAAGAGATGAATGATCTACTATATTCAGTCCTCCTTTTGCATAGCACCAATGGGGGATGGAGAATTAAGCAGCCCCTCTGTGTTGTGGGGGTGCCTCTCTAGGGCTCCCCCATTAACCTGGGGGAGCCTTTGATCAGCTTGCCATCCTTTGTTCCTACCTGAACATCTATCTTCAGGTTTCTGGACAGTCCAAGATGTGCCTGCCTGCCTTCCTTCTTTCCTTCCTTCCTCCTTTACTTCCTTCCTTCCTTCCTTCTTTTCTTTCTTCTTCTTTTTTTTTTTTTTTTTTTTGTTGTTGTTATTTAGGGAAGGGTCTACAGGGTGTTTAAGGTCTCACTACTAGATCAGACTCAGTGATCCACCTGTTTTCAGCCTCCTAAGAGCTGGGATTACAGGTGCACACCACCATGCCCAGTCTCAATGGCCATCTCAGCATGCCCTGGGGGTGGGGCCAGCTCAGCAGGCCTGGGGATTAAACCCCTGGCCCCTGTGCCTGCTTGCAGATGCTTTAATCCACTGAACTATTTGGTGGGCCCCAAGAGGCAATGCTAACATTAAAAGCTAATCAATTAAAAGTCAGGAAATGTGACTCATGGTTTGTTTGTCTGCTAATAGGCTTTTCAGTTTCCTTTGGAGCATTATGGTTTCCACATCTTTAACAATAAACAGAGTCAGAAAGCAATAGTGATTGTCAGTCTTAGTTTTACGGAGTCTAGAGGACTGAACACCCCATTAGGCAAAAGTGATGACTTCAGCGGAATGAATAGGATGAGTATGTTGTTGTCCTCAATCTTTTTCATGGCTGACTCTGTGGTCAGGGGGAACTTGATGGCATAGTGCTCAAACTTATTTCTCCCAGGGGCACTCTCCTGAGGATGTTTGGGTATCCCAGTGTCTTGGGATGGCAGAAGGTGGGTGACATTCATATCTTCTTCTTTTTGTGGCTGTGGATGTCTTTCAGCATGGCCTTCTTGGCCTTCAAAGCTTTTGCTTTGGCTTCAGCTTTGGGAGGGGAAGGGGCTTCCTTCTTTGCTTTCAGCACCACCTCGGTAAAGAAGGCCAGCTCCGTACATTTTCCAAAAGTTTTCTCCATCATATAGTGCCTTCACAGATTGCCTGCCACATCTGTAGCATAGAGGCTATTGTGGAGCATCTATCAATCTATCTATCTATCTATCTATCTATCTATCTATCTATCTATCTGGGTTACAGGCATGCGCCACTGCTCATTGGCTTAAAGTGGAGCATTTCACACCTCGGCCCATATAGAAATATCACTATTGAAGTATTTATAATAGAGAGAAAAGGAAAACAGCTAACATTGATGAAGTAGGTGACAAAGTAGCATACAGTGTATCCACGGCAAAGAATATGGTGTTATTTTATTGTAATTAAAATTACTGAATTGCTTTAAATTAATATTATAGATGTGTCACTCTGTGCTTTGCTGAATAGTGCAATCCTGGGCTGGTGAGATGGCTCAGCGGTCTAAAGCACCTGCTTAGGCAAGCTTAGGCAACCACAGAGACTGCGGTTCAATACCCCGCACCACATGCTGCGCCAGGCCCACCCCCAGGGCAGGCTGAACCAGCAGTAATAATAATAATAATAATAATAATAATAATAATAATAATAATAATAATAATAATAATAATAAATCATGCAACATTTCTCATCTTCATAGGATGTTGTTTTTGATGGTGCTAATCTGGAAAATTATTTAAAGGGCCATGATTACCTTTTTGCAATAAGCACACTACTCTTCCTCATTGATATGTGGCATCAGTCAGAAAAAAATGGAGCCATGGCCCTGCTCAGCACTGTGAAGCTCTGACTATATAGTAATGCTGGCTGTTTCTTTCATTTTTTCTGTTATTTCTGTAGCAGTTATCATTAATGAAGAGCATTATTGATTTCAGAAATATTTCTCTATCTTTGGCATATTCTTTTTACCCTTAAGGACATCAGTTGTAAAATAGCCATCATCAAATACTATTGATAATAATATTTCTGCCTTAAAGCAGTACAAGTAAGGGTGGGCAAGATAGCTCAGTGGACTAAGTGCTTGCTTAAGTAAGTGCAGGAACCAGGCTTTGATACCTGGCCTCACATGCTGTCCTGGCCCCACTCCCGGAAGCACTGAGTGGGTGATTGAGTCTGGGCCCCATGGTGCATGCCTGTAATCCCAGCACTAGGGAGGCAGAAAACAGGAGGATCACTACAAGTCCAGGTAGTGTAGTGAGACCCTGCATGTGCACTCGCGCACACATGCACACAAAAGAACTAAAAAATAGCAATAAAGCAATACAAGTAGATACTAATAAAAATACAGAAAACACTCTACTTTGCTCTATGAAAAACCAGGGTAAAATTTCATAACAAAATAATGAGAGAATAGCCATAGACAATGGATTATGTATTGTGATCTTAAAAGGATTGCCAGTGCATTACTCAAGACTACAAATCATCTGAGACCTATGTTAGTTGTTTATTTGTACTACTAATTTCTGTTAGTTTATTGAAAAGAACAAACTTTTATTAAATCCTCACAGTGTGCTTGGGCCTGGTAGCTGTCAGCAAACACACCTGCAAAGTTAAAAAATAAGTTTCACTGTTTCCATAGGATGGATAATGGTCATTCTTCCCCCAAACTAGGCTTCCACACCTAGGCTCCTTTTAGCAGTGTTCAGGTCATTGGGCTTTGGGAGACATGGCAGGAGGCAGCGTTTCATTTTCTGCCGGCTGGAGTTTCCAGGGAAAATTAAAGATTAATGATGCAAGCATCTAAAAGTCAACAAGAAGAAAAGGGCAGGCCTCTCAAACATTTGTAAATAGTGTAAAGCTTTGTACTGATCAAATAACTGCAGACAGGAAAGCTAACACTGACGCAGTAAAAACCAAGGGCTAACCTTTCACTGTGCGTCTGGTGCTGCGCTTGTAACAGTGATGAATCACGACCTTGCGCTGGAGGTCACCAGGGAGTGTCTGGGCCTTTCATGTGGCTGGGACAGCTGTGGGCAATCTGTGGCAATAGATTACGCTGCAGAGAGGAACAGGCTACGTGTGAAAGCACCCAGGCACACTTGGAAGGGCTCCGAAAATAATGGATAATCGAGAACCAACTTACAACTCTGATGAGGTCCTGTGGGATTCGCACCTCAACAGAAATCGGAAATGTCTCCCTAAAACAAGATCATTTTGTCTCTGATGGGGTTTGGACACCACATAAGTTGCTCTCTGTCTCACCTCTGTCATCCTTATATGTGGTAGGAGGCAGATACTTCGCTGGCTGCAAGAAGCTCAGTAATTTATCCAAGGCAGCAGACCTAGGCAGGCCTTGGATTTGAGCTTAGGTCTGTCTGATTCCAAGGCTCAAGTAGTAAACAGACAGTGAGCTATAGCTTATAGTGAATGTGGAGCGTCTCGTTTTCTTATATTGAGCTTTTGCTTTTTTCTTAATTCAAGAAGACTGAGGCAAAAAAAAAAAAAAAAAAAAAATGAGGTATCTGTTAGAGGTGACATCCAAGAAGAACCATGGAGGATCAGCCTCTGTGCCCTTGCTTATTTTGAGTTAAAATCCCTCATCAGAGCAGGGATCCATAGAACAGGTCCCCTTCCTGTGTCTGAGAAGGGAATGATGTCCTCTGGACGCTGAGAGCAGTGTGAGCGACGGCATAAACACCCAATTGAACACCCTCCCCTAGTTCCCTAGGAGTCCTGTGTTGTTTTCCTTTGGGAATGTTCCTCCATCAATATTAATTCCCTGGTGTTATGTGTACTTTGGGTTGGTCACAGTGACTTCTTGTAGCGAGCTGTTTTCACCCTGAGATTTTGATTGGAAGCTTCCTCCAGGTGAGGGGCTGTGCTACATACAGGGGATGTTAAAGCAGGCGCCTCAGGATTTCTTCTCAGTAGCTCTGTTTGACCTCTACAGTGCAGTAGGTGGGGACTGGCCTCCTTGTGTACCTTCATCCCTCTCACTTCTCAATTTTTATTGGCACTTTCATTAGCATATTATATTTGGGACTTAGATAATAAGGTACTTGATAAAAAGGTACTTTTTTTGTTCTCTATGTCTTTGGCTTTGTGGCATATCTACAAATATGGAAAGGAAAAGATGTTCTAAATACATATATTGATATGTTACTCGATATGCATGACGTTTACTGAAAATGACATGGGGAACAATACAGTTTGCAAAGACCTAGGTTGGATTTAACACCAGGATTTAGTGTTGCACTCTGACTATGTTGGCATACACACTTAGAAAAAGTTTGAACAGACCGACAGTTATCTAGCTACTAGGAGTGCTTGCAGGCTGCGCTTGGTAAATCTCAAGGTCTGACAACACCAGCATCACATTTGTGGGGCGACTTCAGCTAAGACTGCCTGCCCATTAGCCAGGACTCCTGAGGCCCGTTTCCCCGCCAACCCTCCACACCCATCACTCCTTCCCTAGGAAGATGCGTGAGGGTCAGCTTCACGGTCCTCCTCCTCATTTCTTACAGCAGTGTTGAAAAGCAAGTGAAAGATTCCTCGTTCCCTATGATCCTGTCTACAGCACCAAAGGTCACCTGGAAAAGCTTTACTTTTTTTAGAAAAATGGAAGGAGATATTAGCATATTACTATTTGGGGGCTTAAGTAGAAACTATTTAAAGCATGCGTATGCAAAACAGAAAATAGAGCAAGACACAAGTTGCTGCGGGGGAAGCAAATCTGGCCCGCGGCACCTTTGGCCAGCCCAGGCCCTGTCAGCTTTGTACTCATAAATGACCCCTAGCTTAGGAGAAAAGCAAAAGTGAAAAGTGAGCCCAAGTCCTGTCCCATGTGATCTTCAGGGCGTTAGATGTAGCCTCATTTCTTTTCTTCTTCTTTTTTTTTTTTTTTTTTTTCCTATAAAATAGGAATAATGATGTATGCTGAGTGGAATATATTATGCTTGAAATGAGACGTATCAAGCAAGGCTTTTGTCTGTGTCCTCAAGCTTCATGTGCACCTGGGACAGCACAGACACTTATAGAAAGGGTCAGTGGCATTCATCAGCCTGCATGACCTTGACTCACAAAAGGCCATTAGGAAGTGACAGCACATTTCCAAGGAGCTAATCATATCTGCTGTTATATATAGAAATGCTTTGGTTTCCTTCCCAGCACCTAGGCCTGCCCCACAGCAGGTAATCAGGACTGCATTTGCTTGCGGAATGAAAAAGTTTTAGTACACGGTCTCCTAGCCGTCTGCCCTAGAGCGCGGGATCAGTGACACCAGCCTGACATCTTGGGGGGACTCTTATTTCTGCTCCTTGGGATGAAAGGATTGTTCTGCTTCACACAGTGTAGGCTAGGTCTAATATTGTCTTTCCTTTTATAGCCCGGGACACGGTTAATTGAGGCTGAGATCTTAAGAATGTATATTTTGCTTTCTGAGAATATTTTTCTTTTTCCCAGCTGTCCTGCGTTCTCTCTGCCCTGCAGGAACAGCTCACCAGCTGGCAAATGCGGGGCATGAGACGTGACTGACAAACCCTGCACGTGCTTACATGAAAAAAAAATATTACAATAAAAGACATAGTGCCAATAACCTCCCTCTACATCTCTACTCTTGCTTTGAACCTTCTGATGCCGTTCTTCCTGCCACTTCCGGAAGTTCTCTGATGAGAGCCTCTTCAGCTCCACTGTCATGGCTGCCTCGGTGGCCTAGATCTAGTCAAAAATATTTACCATTCATGATCATTAGGGAAGAGCCAGAAATCTCACAGTGCCCAATCTAGCAGATAAGATGAAGGAGGATGCATTGTGATTTTTTTAAATAATTTTTATTTTATTTTATTTTATTTTTTCTTGTTTCAGAACTTTTGTTTATTTATTTCTATGGCCGGCTCAGCCTGCCCTGAGGGCAGGGCAGGCGCAGCATGTGGTACCTGGGATTGAACTACGGTCCCTGAAGCCGCCTAAGCTTTCCTAAGCAGGTGCTTTAGACCACTGAGCCATCCTCCCGGGCCCCGCGTTGTGATGTTTTTATGAATCCATCCTTCTGTCGGATGTCTTTGGCGGCGCCATTCGCAGTAGGTTTTTAAATCAGAATTCATAACGACACGTGAAAGGGAGCTTCCCGAGCTGCTTCAGAAATCGCATGAGCCGTGCTTCAAAGGGCAGGAGCATGACGAGGGGCCTTAGTGGCCGTGCTTTTACTCCAACACACGTTTAGCATTCATGCGCTCACTATGCCTTTCGACCCCGTTTGAGGATCCCAGCCGAACCACCACGCGCACCTATGAGATGACGGGCCTGAGGGACAAGCTCGCACCCGGAGCTGTGCGCCTCGCTCTTCCACTGAGCTCCAGTCTTGCTTTATCAGAAGTCCAGGGCCCTCAATGCATCAGGCTAGTCATTGTTTTGTAACCCTGGCTGTTCTCTGCATGTTTTCTCATTGTCATTGAAGAGTTGTCTTTAAAACAGAGTTCTCCAGATGCCTCAGCGGACTAATACTCCTTGCTTAGGCAGAGCGCAGTGGATGGGGTCCTATCCCCTGCATGCCGTGCCGGCCTTACCCCTGGAGTGCACTGAGGTGGTGGTTGGGACCCGGAATGGTGGTGTGCCCCTGTAATCCCAGCACTTGGGAGGCTACAAACAGGAGAATCGCTACAAGTCTGATCTACATAGCGAGACCCTGTCCTAAATACAGAAGAAGAAAATAAAAGAATAAACTTAAACAATTAGAGTTCTCATTAGTAGTTTGTGAAGAGGGACAAAAGTGAGTTGAGGTCAGCTTCCGTCTGCCATGCTCAGCCCTAGGTATGCATTAGCTAACTTGGGTTTGCCCTTGGATGTTTTGTACTTATTTTTACAACTCTCAAATTCATGCTGTGCTTTGAGTTTGATCTTTTGGGTTTGGGGTTCAGTGGAAGCTAATGGAATGGGGTCTATTGGTGCCAGGCTCGGTGTCAGAGACTTTCAGGAATGCTGAGTCCATGGTTCCAGCAGTTCCTGGCCTCAGAATGAGCACGGTGACTTCTCCAAAGAAGGATTTTAGGTTCTGTGCAGCACTATGGTTGCGACTTGACTTTATCATCGCTCGGGAAAATGCATCCCAGACTCCTGAGAATGTGACGATGGCGGGCTCAGGGGAACAGTTAATCAGTTAAGGATGAACGATCAGCCTATTGTGTTCATGTATCATTCTCCAAGTAGCTGGTAACTGTAGTTCATGCAAGCTGGGTACTTAGGGATGTTCATGAGGTGTTAACTAAACCTTCGCTATATGTATGCAAAGCATCCTTGGGGCAAGGAAAAAAATGACGTGGACACATAGCGATAATACAGGCTTACTAAATAATAGTGTCTGGGGCTACGGAGATAGCTCGGCAGGCTAAGCGCTTGCCTGGCAAGTGTAAAGTTCCAAGTTGGATCCTGAGTACCATATGCTGTGCCAGCCCAACCGGAGGATCACTATGAGTCTAAACTATGTAGTGAGACCCTGCATCAAAAACAAACAAAAAATTAGTGTCTATTCTTGAACTCCCATCAAAATCTGTGTTTAAAAAAAAACTATTTACAATCACAACATTAATGTGAGTTCTCACAGATCATCTACCATGTTTTTACATTTAATGGTTTACTCAATTAACAGCTATTAACTTAGCACTTACTATTTTCCAGGCTGTGGTTTGAGCACCAAAGATACAACAGCAGATAGCAGACATAGTCTCTTGTGAATATGCATTTTTAAGGGAATTGAAACACTAAATGATTCTAAATTGTTTCTCCTTTTCTCTTACCCAATCTCCACATAAGTAAAATGGAACGAACACAAGAAGAAGAGATACAAACAGCAAGGCGAGCCCCACAACCCTGTTGACCATTTTCCTGCATTCCCACCCATGGCCAGGCTGCAGGCGAGGTGGCAGAGATCACTCCCCAGCATCTGGACTGCATTTGGTTTGGTTTCATTGCCCCTCATAACCCATGTGAGTTGGCGAGCAAGGTGCACGTGGGAACGCCAGCTCGGGTTTTCCTGCCTTTCTAGATGACAGGAGTTGAAGTGGTCAGCGAGGTACCTTTAGCTCCCTGGACTTTCCCTCCTTCCTCGGGTCCACTATCCCAGAAAAGAGCCTAACTTGTGCCCATGCACCTGGGCCTGGCAGCCCCCCCCCGGGGGGGGGGCGCAGCTGCGCAAGCCCGTTGGCACGCCTTCCCACCTCCAGCTTGCAGTCCTGCTGTGGCTGTTTGCAGCTGAAGTTGCATGAAAAATGAGTCCTTGTGGTGTTTTCAGTATAAATAGCAACCATGCCACAGGAATCCAAGCTTTTGAGGGATCAGCTCTTCTAGGCCTGACGTCCTGGGAAGACCTTGGGCTCTGTCCCATTCCCAGCTCTGCCCCATGGCAGGGAGGTGGGCCCTGACTGGTGGATGGCTCCATCGAGGCCTGTCAGGACAGAGCTCTCCAGGCCCTGCAGCAGAGACAGTCAGTGCTAGGGAAAAGAACAGCAGACATTGTCCTGGGAACAGCTCCTGGGAAAGGCTTTGGGCTTTGCAGCTCACTTGGTCTTTGTTGCAACAATGCAGCTGTGTTATACAAGGCAACAGCCATGGATAAAATACAAATGGCAGGCATGTCTGTGTTCCAATAAAACTTTATACAAATACATGATGGTTGATCTGGCCCAGGCTCTACACAAAGCTGGGCCAAACGGCCACTGTGCTGAACTAATTTTCTACTAGGCTCATAGGTGGGTAGTTTCAGCTTCCTTAACTACTAACTGGGCTTCCCAGAAGCCTCTACCTTATGATTTTTTTGTGAATCTTAATAAGATAACATAAGAAACATACAATTATAGTCTCTCCAGTGATTGTTCCCTGGTCATTTCTTGTCACCTCTCATGTGGCTCTGTCTCTGTGGGCAAATTCTCCCTCTAGTCTGAGGGGCCATGTTTTTCTAGAGCCTTGATCCATTCCCTGCCTCTAGGACATGGATGGACTGTGGGCCACCGTTATCCATTCTCTACCTGTCTCAGGGCCTTGGTCAGCCCGCTGCTTTATCAGGGCTTTCCTTCCACTTTATGCCTTAAAGATCAGTAATGTGTTTTATTTTTCCTGATGCCCAGCGCCTGGCCTTGGGCATAGCATGAAGTACAGGTTGAACAAAGCTTTGTGTGATAAACAAAAGGAGTCCAGGTAGATTTTTTCTCTCTCAACCTCCCAGCTTTCAGTATTCTAAGTACAGAGCATCTCAGATGGTAGGCTGATGTTTCCTTCCTATCTTTTTACTGGGCTGGTCATGGTGTTTCTTTCCTTGGAAAATTTGGGTGCTAAACACCCTGACTTTCCACCTTTTGTCTGATGAAAGGGTCAGGCTTCTGAATGAGGAGGGGGATTGCAATTATAGGAGTGGCCTGTGAGGTTTGGATGGTGGGGAGGAGATGAGGGGTGATAGCTCTTTGTCCTTAGCCCATCTGGGTGGCCTGTAAAGCCAGACAGAATGATTATCCTTCCAGCTCTGTTTACTCTAAATTATTTACATTTCCCAGGCAAACTAGGAGAGCAGGAAGCAGAGCACCCTGCCCCTCCTCCAGCCCATTGGGCTGCTCTGCCCTTCCCACCCGCTGATGGACAGAGCTCTGTGGAATTCAAGAGAGGGCAGCGGGCTCCGGGTCAGGGAGCCTCAGCGTCAGGTCCAAGCTCTGTGACTCTGAAAGGTTGCTTTATCCAGCGGGGCCTTAGTTTCCCATTCTGTCCTGTGGAAGTAATAGATGCACTCTCCTAAAACAGCGCACCTTGGTTCATAAATGCTTCTTCTTTTTGCAAACCATTTGGTTTGTAAACAAAATCATCCCACAAAACTTTGCTTCTCTTTGCAAGCTCTGCGTTGGGCGACAAAGACAACCACCCCATCTTTCCCATGCAAACACAGACACAGCCATGTTCCCCCAAACCATAAAACAAATTAAACTGATAAACCAAAGTACTACGGATGCCACTGGATAGATTGGCAGACACACACACAAGTAACGATGAAAACCAAGCAAAGAGGACCCAGATTCACACATATAACATGCACTGGCCTACCTAGAGTCAGTCTGTGATCACTGAGTATGCCCCTTTCTGCTCTCCCCTCGGTCGAGGAGTGTGGACAGCTCCCATGTCCTGCTCTTGAGGAAATAGCTGGGGGTACTCACTTCACAGGAGACCAGTGGAGAGTTGGATAAACGCTTTCTTTCTTTCTTTCTTTCTTTCTTTCTTTCTTTCTTTCTCTCTCTCTCTCTCTCTTTCTTTCTCTTTTCATTTCCTTTTCTTCTTCTTGCTTTCCTTCTCTTTCTCTTTCTGTCCTTTCCTCCCTTCCTTCTTTCCTTCTTCCTCCCTTCCTCTCTCTTCTTTTTCCTCCTGCTACTCTTTTTTTCTATATGTCTCTTTCTTTCTCTTTCCTTTCCTCCCTTCTTTCCGTTCTTGTTCTGAGAACTGAGCTGGGGTCCTTTGCATTTAGCTGTGTCCACAGCTCTTTCTTATTTTATTTTATCTTTTCATTTTGTGACAGACTCTCACTAAGTTAGTAAGTCACTTAGACTAGGCTCAAATTACATTCCTCCTGCCAAGTGATTCTTTATGGGAGGAACTATGTGGTACCTTAGAGGCAGGAGGACAACACCCCAGGGCTTGGACTCCCAGAGGACCAGGAGGACCCTACACACTCATGACCATAGAAGATGAGCTCAGGTACTGCCAAAGGCACCTCTGCCCCCTCCTGGAGATGCAGGTGGCCTCGGTGCAAATCAGGACAGGAGTAACCGACACAGAGCTTATGCAGGCTCTTTGCAGAGAGCAAGAGGTGCAGGGCCCTGTGGTGAGAGGGAAGATGATGTATCTTCCCTCCTTTGCCAGGGAAGTGTGGCCCTGGGTGCCAAGTGCTGGAGGGAGCACAAACAGCTCTGTGGCCACTTATATAGGATCAGGCAGGCAGAAGGCAGACCACACCTCAAGGGCTGTTCACATCAGAAGATGCTTGGGAGCCCCCAGTCCCACCCCTAGGCCATCCTCAACTCACACCTTTCCTCCCTCCCTCCCCTCCTTTCCCTCCCCCCCTCCCTCCCCGTGTGCGGCCTCACCTGTCCC
The DNA here is from genome assembly GCA_004027025.1 of Myocastor coypus. Taxonomy (NCBI): domain Eukaryota; kingdom Metazoa; phylum Chordata; class Mammalia; order Rodentia; family Myocastoridae; genus Myocastor; species Myocastor coypus. The sequence goes on from PVJA010000779.1 coordinate 106,381, forward strand.
TGCCTCTGCTCTGGTCTGCTCTGATTTGCTCACTCAACAGCCCAAGTGATTTCCGTAAGGAGCAGAACCCATCATGCTTGTCTCCCATTCAAAAGCTTCCACTCTGCTGTGCTTGGAGTCAAATCTGAACCTTCACCAGGGCCCCGGTGCAGATGTGGCCCCTGGCTTTTCCCTAGCCTCACTGCAGATATCTTTCGCTGGCTTTTCACAGCCGTCTCAGCAGGCTCCGTTCACTGCCCAGAGCCTGCAGAGCTCCTCCCGCCAGGGTCTTCCCATGTTGCCCTCCTTGGCCTCCCACACTCACCACTGAGCCTCTCTGTCTTATGTGGTGCCCTTCAGAGGAAGACGCTGTCCCCATGCTTGGCCCCTAAGGCTCTGTTACAGTGCCTTGAGTCTTTTCCTCCTAGGACTTTTCTTAAGCTACGGTCACTTAGGCAGATGCGTTCTCTGCTTTATGAAGCTTTGTCTTTCTCCTTTCTCCATCTTGGTGCTTATCCCAGTACCTCACAGTGAGGAGACTGAGCAGTAAGTGTGAACAGAGCGAATGAGTGAGCCCAGACCCTCCTCCCACGTGATTCTCAATGTTACCAAGGCTGACCTAAAAGCCAGAGTCCAAGAGATTTATCTGTGCCATTCTCAGAATTATAGACTCAACAATCATGTTGAAATGTACCAAATCTAGTAAAATGCCCATTTACTTGGACCACAGTGTTTTAGTAAGTTTTACTGCAGGTCATTATTTGAATAGAATCAGATCTTGAGGGAGAGAGAGGGAGAGGGAGAGGGAGAGGGAGAGGGAGGGGGGGGAGAGAGAGAGAGAGAGAGAGAGAGAGAGAGACTTCTAGTTTCTAAATAAACCATGCTAATTTTTACCTTAAAACGTAATGACTATTACACATGCATGCTTCAACACACCACTTATAAATGATGCATGGTAGGCTTTTCATGGAGTTGCAGCAGAGAAACAGGCAGAAGGAAAACGGGAAAGGGGCTTTGTTTTCTTGGAGGACATGGAGAGAATTTGTGGAAGACAAGGAATTCTCTGGATTGGAACAAAGGGAGGCTGAGGCTTTTATGGCCTTTTGCCAGGGATGGGGTTTGAAGAGGATGTTTAGGTTTACCTGAGGAGCCGATTGGGGCCTTCCCTGAGGTGGCAGGACAGGAGAAAGGAAATTGTTCCCTGAGCTGAGTTTGAGAAGGGTGGTGGTGGTCTTTGGGAAGATAAGCTATTGTTTTGAGGGCTTCAGCCATGTTAGATGACCACCATAATGATTCAGCAATTTACACTAGGTCCAGAACCTATCGATACATACCTGCAATTTTGTCTATCAATTAAAAATAAATGCGGGGCCCGGCGGGATGGCTCAGTGGTCTAAAACCCCTGCTTGGGAAAGCTTGGGCAGCTTCAGGGACTGCAGTTCGATCCCCGGCACCACATGCTGCGCCAGCCAGCCCTGCCCTTGGGGTGGGCTGAGCCAGCCATAGAAATGAGTGAATAAACAAACAAGGGTTCTGAAACAATAAAAATAATAAATACAATAAAAAAAAATTTAAAAAAAAATAAATGCAAGTAAATGCCAATGACCCAGACCATACTACTACTTGTAATCACAGTGCCTAGTGTGTCCACTGTGGTTTGCAATGAGAGGAATTTGGGCAATACCTCAAAACCACTTAGGACAGAATTGGAGGCCCACCCACCATGACCCTGTGGATCAGAAGCTAGAAAGAAGCTCTGCAAAGTTCATTTTAAAGCAAGGGCCAGGGAGAAGCTCAGTGGCATAAGCACCTGCCTGACAAATGCAAGGTCTTGAGCTCAATCCCCAGTACCAATAAAAAAATAAATAAAAACAGTAACAATCAACCAATCAGTCAATGAATCAAGCCAGAGATTCTGATGCCCACAGAAGCTGTAGGTTTGGTGGCCCGTTCGTGAGGACACACGCTTTAGGCCCCATCTAATCCAGGCACTTTCTGGATGTGTGATCTTGAAAGGGTTATTCTGTGTGGCCTCCACTAAGCCAGCTCGGCTGCGTTCCCCTCTGTCCATGACTGTAAGTGTAGAACGCACTTTTCTGGGTACCCAGTGCCAGGCACTGTGTTGGCTATCTTCCCTAACTGGCTTCTATGTGCATTTTTATAAACTTCTGAGGGCAAAATAATTCCTCACTCTTCACTATGGATGTCGCTTTGCTGTAAGGGCCACCAAGCCCTCTTTGTAGACTAGCAAACTGTGAGGTAGTACGTCTTCAGGTCACTTGTTTGGGCCCATGGGCCCACAGCAGGATGCTTCAAGGCTCCCTGCAGGGTTCCTGGCTTGCACACTCCATGTTTGCTGCTGGTCTCTTCCCCAGCACGCTGTCCACTTAATTCCCGCCCTCCCCTTAGGCCTTTCTGAGGCATCCATGGCTGGGCTCTGGGCAGAAGCTGTGCCACTCAGATTTCAACAGGAAGAGTTCATCCACGAAAATGATGCCAGTTTTGAGAAAAGCAGACAGAAAAAGAGGCAGCGGGAGTGTCTTGCCATCTCCAGAAACACACTCAGACTTGTAGAATAATTGGTAAGCGAAGAACCCTTGCTGTACAATCCAAGCTAAGGGTGCAAGTCTATTGGGACGACTGTCTTGGTAATCTTTATCCCAATCCCTTTCCCAGTTAACTTTTGCCTGGCACCTGGGAGAGGACAGGAACACCCTTTTCGCTTCCCCTCGGGATGCAGGAAATAGCTGTGAGGGCAGGCCAGGCAGAGGTCAGTCCACGTCACTTCGCATGGACTCCACCCGAGTAAGTACTTTTCCCTCTCCGGGCCAATTAGCTCAAGGGTTTGGAGCCTTCTCTGAGCAGAGCTGATCCCAGTCACTAATCGCGATCCTTCAGGAAGTGGAGGTAGAAATGAATTGATGGAAGTGGGTAGCCCTTTCCTTACACGCTCGGCTCTGCTTGCGAATGCTTTTCAGGAAATGGTGGCCATTTACTTAATCAGAGTTTCTTTGATGCCAGACTTTCAGGGACAAACTGTAGGAGCTGCCAGTGAGAGAAATGTAGGAATGACCTACATAAGGCAGCGGGACAGATGTCACGGCCACAGACTGACACATTCTCTCCACCTCATCCTGGGGGCTGGGCTGCAGACGCACTGCTAGCAGTGGTTGTGCCGTGGTTACATAAAAGGAAGACACGGACCATTCTACGATGAGGAAACAAAGCCTGAGAAAAGCCCGGGCAGCCTGGCCAAGGTCCAAGACCCCCGGACTCCTGTCTGCCCCCGTCCAATCCTTGGAGCAGGGTTCCTGGCATTTTATCACCCATCATGGAAGGGGAGTTGGGCCTCCCCTGTGGAGAATTGCCTTTCTGCTTATTTTATTAGCATATCTGCTTTAGAGAGAATCAGCTGCGTATTACCAGCGTGTCACCTGGAGAGCTATCTCAAGCTTGGAGGGCACTCAACATTTCTGAACAGCCAAGAACACATATTTTTATGGGGTTCCTGCTGACCCGGCTAGCTACTATAGGGCTCAGAGCAGCTCAACACGACCTGAGTATTTTCTTTGCACTTAGCTTAAGGTCACTTAGGTAGATGGTTAATGTCCTCTCCCACAATGCTAATTTTCACTTACACTCTACATCTTAAGCAGTTCTGCGGATCACACGGGGGGCCTGCAAGCTGATTAGGGCCAACAAAGCACACTGAGCATTTTAGTAAACAAAGAAATTGTTTTTCTTCCTCTAAATTGTTCTTTCTGCTTCCCTGAAAACACACTGGTACTTAAGCACACTGCCAGGAGCTATGTATGACCTGTAGAAGTCAAATTCTGGGCTTTTAGAGAATACTAGTAAATCACTGGGCTCCCGAGGTGTGCGGTTCTGCTCCTCGCCACAAGGTGGCAACCTCTCCAAGGAAACTGAGAGCGAAGTTTCGCTCTTCCTCCACCGTAGTTATCTGAGGGTTCATTGGACAACTTAGCATGCCTGGCGCTGCACTTAGTACTTAAGAGATTTCCCTTCTGTCCTCAAGCAACTTACCAGAAATCTGGTTGGGGAAGTTCTCTGAGGGAGACTATTTCTTAGCTTCTGGATTCAATCAGCTTCTGTGTTCTTGAGGTGGGAAACCTCCAAAGAATGAGATGTGGGGCAGACAGAAGAGGCCTTCTGTTGAAGTGTGCCAGGTACCGCGTCAGGCGATGCACGTATGTAATCTCTGCCAAACGCCTGTGAAGTGAGGGACGCTACTGCAACTCTCAGAAGAGGGACCCAGCCACATCATAATGCTCAAAACTCTGCCCCCACAGATACGACGCCATCCACTGGCTTTCCCCAGCTTTACTGGGTGTCACTGAAGGAAACTTATGGGACACATCAGTCCCAAGAAGTGGTCTAAAAATAGCACTAACCACAAAAGCCGCTGGTATTTTTATGAATATCATGTCCTTGTGGGTGGCTATAAAGGAAGACAATGGTGTGTGTGTATGTGTATAAATATATATATATATATATATATATATATATATATATATATATATATATATAATTTGACACAGGGTCTTGCTAGGTAGCTCATACTCATAGTGATCCTCCTGTCTCAGCTTCTCCAGTGCTGGGATTATGTGGTAGAGGTGGGAGATGGAATGACAGGTTCAGAGCCTGTCACTCTCTGCACCTGTGAGCACAGCCAGCTTCACAGCTCCAACATTCAGAGTTCCCAGTGCTAGCTGGGTTAATAAAACACACGCACATGCATGGTAGAAATATCCTAGGCCATCTATTGGCATGAGGTATTAAGACCAATCCCTTGTACTTAGAGGGTTCTTGACATTGAAAGTCTAAAGTTAATGATTTCTAATATTGACTTATAGCATTTGCAGCTAGATTTAAATCACTTGAGTAAATTAGCAAGTCACTAGTTGACCGTGGAAAATGACTAACTGTAGCCCGTTTCTTTTCTGACCAATAGGAAGTGATATGCTAAAGAATCAAAGTCCCAAGAGATGGTTCGGTCTGTTGAAGTTAACATGTGTCCACCCTTTCTGGCTTCTGCCAACCGGCTATGCTTGAGCTGCCTGGATCTGCCATCAGACCAGGCCTGCCAGAGCTCAAGAATGCCATCCTCCTTAGAAGGAAAAGGAGGTGGGGCTGGGCTTCCAATTTGGATATGCAACCACTGAGGGTTAGAGGGATGAGGCAGAGGGGCATCTTCAGTCCCCTTTGAGCCAGGGACTCTTATCCTCTTGTGGCATGGCGCACGAGTAGAAACAGAGTTTGAGCCGAGATGCTGGAGCCAGAATCAGCTTCTTGAGTGGCCAGTGGCCTCATGAATTTGAATTTTGTAACTTTTTTTTAAAATGTATTTAGTACAGGGTCTACAGGGTCTCAGTACACAGATCAGACTTACAGTGATTCTCCTGTTTTCAGCCTCCCAAGAGCTGGGATTACAGGCGTGCACAACCACACCCAGTCTCAGTTGCAGTCTTAATGTGCCCCTGAGGGCGGGGCTGGGGCTGGGGCGGAGCTTGTTTGGCACACCAGGAATCAAAGTCTGGCTGATGGGCCCTGCCAAAGCAAGCACTTTAGTCTGCTGAGGTATCTGGCTGGCCCCTGGAATTGGAACTTTGAACTATACCTCTAGGATATCTATTTGGGTAATTTTCATAAGGACCATGGCTATTTAGCAGCCCATTTTTCTTTTTTTTTTTTTTTTTTTTTTTTTTTTTTTTTTTTTTTTTTTTTTTTTTTTTTTTTTTTTTTTTTTTTTTTGTCTTTTTGAGACAGGGTCTCACTATGCAGTTCAGGCTGGCCTTGAGCTCACTTTTGTAGCCCAGGCTAGGCTGGTCTCAAACTTACATTGATCCTCCTGCCTCAGCCTCCCAAGTGCTGGGCTTATAGGCATGCGCCACCATGGCCAGTTTAGAAGCCCATTTCTTAAGGGCTGATCCAGACTGACACTCCCCTACCATTCAAGAAATGATAGACAAGATGGTGAGTAGAGGGTGCTGTGACTTCCCATGGCCATGGCATCTGATCCTGTTGGGTCCCCGGTCACCCGGGGAGACCTGCACGTCCACCGCCTAGCAGTGGCACCTTTGAACTCTGGACATCACCCCGATGTGAGGCACTTAATGTCCCTGAAGTCCTAGGGAGGCTCAGAAGTCTTTGGCATGATCACTTTGAGGAGAATAATTACACCTCTGTTCTCATCACGGCATTTCTTTCAGCTACTTTGCACTTGGCTGAAATTGCTTAAAGCTGCATGGAACCTCCCCCTGCCTGATGACAGCTCTGTGCAGTGTGGACGTTTTGAACAGAACCTGGTGCTGGAAGGTCCTGGGCCTCATATCAGAGCCAACCATGCAGAAGCTTCCCCTCAGCTATCTTAAAACATGTGGATTGCTCTAAATTTATAAACTGATCTGTGGGAGCACAGGAGGCAGCCATAAACTTCAGGGGATGATTAGAGTCAGGTGTGGCACATAAACTGGAGGCCTCCGACGTTACCTCCCTTGGCTTCAGAAGGGGACAGGCACGATGTTAGCAAAACTTGAGCTTTAGAAGAGTTTTTAAGGCAGGGAGTGGTGAAAGAGCTTGAGGAAATTAACAGGGCTTTGTAGCACTGAGGGATTGGCTATAGCACAAGGCCGTTAGCATCTAGACCTGTGAGACAGTTGAGCTGGGGCCATGGCAGATGGATACTTGTGGAGGGAAAGCCTTCTTGGAAGAAGGGCCGGGGCAGCTAGGATGTGGTGGGTACCAAGAGTATCCTGGATTCAGAGCAGGTCGTGGACGGCAAGGGAGAGTGGTACTGCAAGGGCAGTGATCCTGAGAAGACTGGTGAACAGAACGGAGGCCATGTGGCAGGGGCAAGTCTATGCGGGAGGCACGAGGGAAGTCGATGCTGGAGTCAGGATGGGGATGGGGCAGCCCTGCTGTGATGGGAAGTGATTTCATTTTTGTCTGAAGGCAGTGGACAAAAGAGAGTAATGCCCTTTCCCTGATTTTGGGTGATTTACCCTCCACCGGCAGAAGCCATGGTGTCAATCCTTCCTGCTGATCTACTTTAAGGACATTGCCTTAACGGTGGCTGTAAGTGCTGCGTAACGAGCACACCCAGCAAAGGGCTCTGTCCGGTTGCTCTGGTGGGAAGGCTTTCCTCCCCTACTGTCTTCTCTTTGGGAGGCCGCCTCACTGGTGTTGCTGCTGGCCTCTCCGCTGGAAGCCCATTGCAAGGCGGCACCTCTGACCCATCTGGTTGACTCTTTTTGCTCCACTCTGTTGTCTGCTCCTCCAGATTCTAGAGAACTGGTGTGTCCTGGGCTGCTCTTCCTGAAGTCTTTCCTCAGGCTGGGTATCCTTTCAGCAGAAATATGCCACCCCTCTCCGGTGAATGTTTAAGGTTAAAATCATAATTATTGGTGCAATGACTTACAGAGGGACTATGTTAAATATTTAAATAAATTCTCTTACTTATCCAAGGCTACTGTCAACCTGCAGTTGAGTTATGGAATATGCTGGGAAAGTTGGAGCTAATTATTTAAGGGTGGGAATGACTATATGGCAAAGTAGGATTCCAACTCAGGTCTTGATCCTAAACTCTGGGCCAACTTGCTGAATTTTTTACCCCAGAGTCTGCCTCTGTGGCTCAAGGTTCCTTGCTGTGTACGTAGATAGCACACCCAGGGTCACGCCTGGCTCAAGGGCCGTCAAATCCCTCAGCCTCCTCCTTCCTAATCTGAAGGTTGTGAGGAGCATCGAGAAAGCACTGCTAGCCACCTCCAGCCCTCTGGGGCCACAGCCATCATGCTCTCTCAAAGAACTAGAAATTTCAGTGCTAGCAACAAGGGGACCTTCTGGATGAGAACCATACATTCAGAGTGGTAGGACTGGAGAGATAGCGCAGCATAATAAGAGCCTGCCTAGTAGTTGCAAGGTCCTGAGTTTGATCCCCTGTATCAAAACAAAACAAGAAAAGACTGTGCCATTCAGAGTGACAATCTCTCACAGTAAAGAATAAGATTAAAGGAGAAAAAGAGAAGGTGCAGTGACTGGGATTTGATCCCCTGCCATGCCATGCCTGCCCTGCTCATGGGGCATGCTCAGACAGTGATTGAGACTGCATGTGATAGCACACGCCTGTAATCCCAGCACTTGGGAGGCTGAAAACAGGAGGAGCACTATGAGTCCAATCTGTGTAGTAAAACCCTGTAGACTCTGTACTAACTACATAAAACAAACAAACAAACAACAACAACAAGATAAGGGAAGATCAGGGGAACTGAGAACTCCGTGTTTTAGGTCCAATTAGAGATGAGTTGTCATCTGTGAATTAGGTCTGTGTCTCTTCTGTCACCTTACAGGCAAGCAGCGCCACATTAGAGGTTGTCAGTATTTGCTTGCACAGATGCAGTGAGGCCCGGGGTCTCCAGGCCCTATCAGCCCAGCTAATAGGCTGACAAAGGATGCTGGGTCATGTCCTGAGCTCCTGGGGACTTTTAGGATCACCGTGAGCCTCATCTATGACAATGTGAGAGGAAATAGATCTCCCCTGAAGGCTTAATATTTACATTTGAGCCAAACACTGGCCCCCTTTTCTGGCCAAGGACCTCCCTAGATGCCCCTGTACCTTCGGTGTGTTTACTTCGCAGCACACTTGTCGATTTGAGCTGTTTATGTCTGCGGAGGATGTGCACTTAACATCACAGTGTATGACGGGCCATCCGATGAGCAGGAACACGCGGCTCCCCTTGCAACTGCGCGAAGGGGAGGCGCTAGCTATCAACACGGAGCAGAGAGGGCTGAGGACTAAGTAGCCTGGATGCTGATTGCAGCAGAAAGAGATCCCAGACCCACCATTCATTCCTACATTCTATGAAATCGAGGAGAAGAACCCATGTAGTCCCTCTCGTGTTCCATGTCTGCATCTGAAAGGGGTGGCCCAGGCAAGGAGGGACAGCTCCTAGTGAGAATTAGGGGACTCCTCCCAGTGAGCTGGTAGAGGAAGCGTCATACTGCAAGGCACCTGGGTTTTCATCACCATTTCTCTTAGAGATGTGACCTCAGCCAGTCTCCTGGCTTTTCAGAGTCTGTCCAGTGTATATGAAATAGGAAAACAGTTTCTTGAATACTGTTGCTAAGCCATGGCTGATGTGCTACGTATGGACTGCCCTTTGTGCCCGGACTTCAGGCTAGACAGCCTGTCCACTCAAGGCAATGCCTGTTAGGGGGACCGCTGAGTTGTGCCTACCAATAAACATGACCACGACAGAAATAGTGAATGCCAATATGTCCTTATACGCAGGATATATGGGATGGGGGAGGGGAGATGTAGTCTCTAAGCCTGAAGGATAAAGAATCAAATAATGAACAGGAAAATCATAGACAAGAAAGTACTTTGGAAGAATTCTCAGCGTCTGAATAGCATTTAAATTTGGGTTGTTCCTAGCCAGGATAGGCTAGGTTGTAGTGCAATAAAAGAAAATATGTCCTTAATGACTTTACTTAATGAAAGTTTGACCTGTTTTGGCCACTCTTTGTCAGCTGACCAGCATGAGTGTGTATGTGTGTGCGTCAGAGCACAGTCTCTGCCAGTGTGGCCATCTAGGGCCCCAGCTTTTAGAAAGGCTCCATATTAACTCAGAATTTGTGGTCTTCCTAGTAAGAGATAAGACCAAAAACTGCCTCTTAGAAGACAGTTCTGGAAGACATCAGTTGACTTTTAATTACATTTCCTTGGCCAAAATGAGTCACCCAGCTATGCCTAGAGTCAAAGAGGCCAGGGAAGGGAGACCCTGCCATATGCTTGGGAAGAGAAAGGGGGCAAGAAATCTGTGAATAGTGGTAATGTCTGCAGATATTTCTAATAGAAATACTGCTAGGGTGTTTGAGAGTCAGGAGGTAAATATTTTCTGATTTTTTTCATGAATCATAGCTATAAATCTTACCTAAAACATAGTAATCTCATCCCTAGGTATCTGTGTCTCATAGATCTGCTAGCATAGACATCAGGGCACTGTTTGTTTTAACAAAGAATGTTGCCTTTAATTTTTTAGAGATGGAAAGTTGGGTTAATTCAGATAGAGTCAACACATACTGCAGAAAACGGTGGAAGGCATAATAATGCCGTGCTTCCCTAATCTAAAAAGTATCCAGTCTTAATCCCTGAAGCCTGTGAATATTTTCTCTTACATGAGAAAGAAGAATTTGGGTTGCTACTAGAGGTAAAGTTGCTAATGGGCTGGTTTTAAAATTGATTATTTTGAATCATTCTAGTAGGCCTGGGAGGAAGAAAAAGATAGTATCAGAATGATGCCACACTAGACAGACTTGTTGTCCCATGGCTGGCTCTGGTAAGGAGAACGGGTCACAGGCTAAGGAGTCTGGGAAGCCTCTAGGATCTGGAAAAGGCAGGCAAACAACCTCCTCAAGAGCCAGAGAGCCTGGAGCACAAACCCCACCCTCATAGGAAGGTGGCTCTGTGGCCATCTCAATTTGAGCCCCTTGAGACTCATCTCAGACTTTTGAGTTCCACCACTATAAGAAAACCCATTCATAGTGTTTAAGCCACTAAGTCTGTCATCCTTTGCTACAGCAACTATGAGCAAGTAATTCAGGCACTGCGCAATATTTTGACTAATTGTGAAAACTGAGAGGCACAATAAGATTTTGAACACAAAACTTTCAGTGTAAATAAAATGTTCATGCACACATACACCAGTGTAGAACATCGTTAGTCTACTAAATAATAAAATATTTGCTAAATAGAGTGTGGGGCATGAAAAAGGAAAGGGGATTGGAAATCAGGGGTAGAAGGCAAAGCAAGAGAGAGACAGAGACAAGCAGGCAGACACGGACAGCCAGAGATAGCCTGTGTATGAACAAGGACAACAGCATCAACTGAGAAGCTCCATTTAACATAGACCTTCTAGTTCTCTATCTCAGATGCAGTTCCAGGACTTCCTAAGGTCCTGAGTTCCACAATTTGCATGACTTGAATGAGCAAGTTGAATGAAGAATGAAGAAAATTACTTGGAATATTGCTACTTTACTGCTACTATCTTCCTTCATCAATGTGTTCCTCTTTGCTAGGGTTAAGTATGTGAGCTTAGACACCATGTCTATCTCCTCAACCTCTATAGCTCCAGCACCTAGCACACAGCAGGCAGCATAGAGATAATGATGGAGAAATGCAGTGAGACCCAGGATGAATGAATGAGAGACTGGGCTCCAGTGGGGGAACATCCCAATTCATGAGCTGTAAGAAGCTCTGTGTGGGAAGTGGTCCATTACCTTTGACCAATTACCAATTCATGCCAAGCCTTTGCCCGGCACCTGCTCTGTGTCTGACTTAGGCAGTGTGCTGCCGGGCAGTAGAAAGAAAAGAGGAAATGTTCAATATCTTTAATGACTTTTTAAAATGCCAATAGGTGATATCTTCCACACAGGAAACAACACAGACAGAGATTCAGCTTAAGAACAAAGGAGCCAGTGATGAAAAAGAGATGACAAGGAACATTCTAGAAGTGAAGCACAGTACTTCACAGTATCAGGTGTGTAAAGTGCTCACCTGGAGTATTTGCATTAATGTCCAACTCAAGGAAACCCTCTCAGGTTTGCTCCTCTGCCTTTGAAGACGGGTGCAAAGTGGATTTGGGAAAATAACAAAGCCCTTCAGAGAACGAAGGGAGAGGAAGCCAGAACAGGAAGGAGAAGTGGCCCCCTTGGTGCTCCAGGGAGAGGTAGATAGGCTTTGAGGAAAATCAACTGTCCCACCCTGCCTTAGGCTGGTCCTGCCTGAAGGTTGTGGCCAGCACTCAAGCCTCTGGGCTGCTTCCCTGTGGCCTCCTCACCAACTGGCCAATGTCACGCAGCCGTGATGAGCCCTGCTGACTGCTAAGTTTTCCTCTTGGAAAGAATCAGGGGAAGTCGACCTGCTCACAGATAAGGAGGCAGATCTATTACCTCAGCCACAGCTCTTGGCGGGGGCCCACCAGGATTTCCCTGGGTCATCTGAGCATCATAGGGAGATGAAAAGTCAGGTGTGGGTGTGTGGAAAATTAGAGAATCTGTGGGGTGACCATAGTGACCAAGGGAAGAGGGGGAAAAAAAGCTCCGTGGGATTCAGCCAAGATCTCTACTCTAGGTTAGCAATCTGGATTTACACACTCTTTCCATCTGGGGAAAATGGATCAGGATGAGGAAACAGCACAGACTCCTCTCCTTAACTTCCATCTCCTGAGCACCTTGGAGACTCAAGAAAGCTCTGTTATAGTCATAGTCATAGTCAAGACCTGGAGCTAGGCAAGCAGTGAAAGCCTAACACCTTTCCCTCTTTCTGTGACTTGCGACTTGCTGAACAGCTTTCACTTTCAGTCCTCTACCTCTCCTTCTCTGTCACCTCCTCCTGGTCATTCTCTTTAAGGCAGCAGTCCATAACTGGAGTGGCTTCTTCCTGGGAAAATGTCTTAAAAGTGTTTGGGTGCATTGCTGGGTCTTAGCATGATGGCATCTAGCAGCTGGGGACCAGGGGTACAGCTAAAATCCCTACCAGTGCCTGATGCCCAGTGAAGCCTCCTCCACCAAGTTGTCAGGCCCTTGCTACCAACCGTGTGGAGGTTGAGGACACTCTTCTACATTTGGCTAGCTTCTGCATCACCATTCCTGAGCCATCCTTTCTGACTCCCCCTGTGATGCCTCTTCTTTGAGACCCAGATTCCCTTTTATTCCTGCATAATCAAGACAGTTAATTGAGTTTACAGAAATGCTGATCCACTCAAATTGATATGTAGAAAATAATAGAAAAGGCAGTAACTATAGTCATAGGGTTCGCCTTCTTTATTGGACACATTAGTAAGTGCACAATATATTTTTCTAGTTAAGCCTCTAAGCAAATCTATGACAGAGGTGCTGGTACCCTCCCCCTCCACCCCATCCCTGCCTTTTATTTTATGCATGAAGAATCTAAAACTCAAGGCTGCCTAATTACTCAGCAGATTAAAGCACCTGCAAGCTGGCGCAGGGACCAGGGGTTCGATCCCCAGACCTGCTGTGCCAGCCCCGCCCCTGAGGTGTGCTGAGATGGCAAGTGAGACTGGGAGTAGTGGCACGTGCCTGTAATCCCAGCTCTTAGGAGGCTGTAAAGAGGAGAATCACTACAAGTCCGATCTAGTAGTAAGACCCTGAACACCCTGGAGACCCTTCCTTAAAATATAAGAGAGAGACAGACAGAGTAAGAGAGAAAGAGAGAGAGAGAGAGAGAGAGAGAGAGAGAGAGAGAGAGAGAGAGAGAGAGAGAGAGAGAGAGAAACTAAAACTCAAAGAAAATAAATTCTTCAGTCAAGGTCATGGAATTGGGAGTCTGGGCTTTAAAACCTCATTTAGTCAAACTTCTCAGCCTTGTCTGCTACACATTCCTTTGCTCCTTTGTAGTGTGTCCTGCCTGCCTCCTAATTTTGTTGTACTAACCAACTTGGCATTTCCTGCCTCTTTTCTTCCTTTCTTTTTTCCTAGAAAAACTTACCACATATTCATATTCCTCTCTGAATCCCCCCCTCAGAGGATTGAACCCAGAGCCTTTGCACTGAGCTACACCTCAACTCCCCACCTGATTGTTTGTTTTTTTTTTTTTTTTAATGTATTTGGTATAGGTTCTCATTACACAGCTTAGACTTGTAGTAATCTTCCTATTTTCAGCCTCCCCAGGCCTGGGATTGTAGGCGTGTGCCACCATGCTCAGACTCCATGGCCGGCTCAGTGCACCCAGGGGGTGGGGCCAGAGCAGCATGTGGTGCCCGGGATCCAAACCTGGTTGCTGAGCTTCCCTAAGCTGACACTTAGTGAGCTAAGCTATCTCGCTGGCCCTACTCAAGGCCCTTTTAAATTTTCTTTTTAAAAAAAATCTCTTTTGACACAGGGCCTTGCTAAGCCATTAAGCCGAGATGGCTGGGCTTGGACTTGCGTTTCTCTAGCCTCAGGCCTCCACAGCGTTCCCACTCTGGGCTTCCACTCTCTATGCAACCACCCTCCGGTGCAGAACCACTGCTCCTCAGTCTTTCCTGTTTTCTGTTACCACCACCAGCTGCTCCTCTCTCTGCTCCCCTTGAGTGGAAGTGCCGCCCAGTTTGAGAGAGGCCGCAAAATAGGGAAGAATGTTGAAGTTCCAGGCCAGGCGACTGTGTAGGAGTCCACTTCTGGTTCTGCAGCTTTGAAGGCTCAATCGCCTTGGGGTCTCTTCTTGAACGTCCTGAATGGGATTCTGAAAGTCGAAAACTGCACCACTGACGCTGAAATACAAACCTCTGGTCTGATAATTGCTTAGCACATGGGGAAACCGAGGCTCAGGGGTGGAAGTAGCTGGAACAAGATGCCGGCATTCCCAGATGCCTTTCCCACTGTGAGGGCCTCTAATTCCTCTGTCTCTCCCCTCGCTCCAGATTGAGAAGCAGCTAAATAAATATTTCCTGTCTGAGTGACACCAGAGAAATCCTCAAACAAAAGCATTTTTGTCATATTTGACTCCTTTTGTCCCGTCCTCCCCTAATCTCTCAGGTTTTGGCATTCTTTCAGGTAATGACATTTAGTTCATAGCTCATTATTTTAACTGTCACTCTCCCCACTTTCTCCTGAAATTAAAGCGCCGCATTTCTCTCACCATTATGGAGAAATGTTTGTTTTCAGACCTTTTGAAATCTTTCAGATTCCTGAGGCTAATTACAATGCAGGAAGAATGAGTCACACACACTGGCTTCCACCAAAGTGTCACAAAATTGTGTTTCTGTTCAGTGGGTGTGATTTCTGATATCTAGAAAAAACGCTGCAGCGGAGAATTTTTTCTACTGATAAAAATGAGGTGGTGAGGGGTTGAAATAGTTTACCTAAACTTATGCAGGGAGTAAATGCTGAGGATGGGCTTTAGCTCTGAGAGCAAAGCCTGCCGTTGCTATACATTGATTCTCAGTGGCATACCAATTTCTATAACTTAAGTCACGCTGATGGTCGCTGCTATAGTATGGATCTAGTACATAGCCCAAAGGCTCTTGTGTTGAAGGCTTAGCCCCCAGCTTGGTGTTGTGGGCTAGGAGTGGGACCTTTAAGAGGTGGAGCCTAATGGGAGGTCTTAGGTCACAGGGGAGGGGCTTGAAGGGGATTGTGGGGTGCTTTTCTCTTTTTTTCTCTCTCTTTTCAATTCTAACCTATGAAGTCAGTGCTTTCTTTTCTACGTGATGACCTATCTTACCACTTGCTCAACACGTGGGCTGACTGACCATGAACTGAAGCCTCCAAAACTGTGAAACTATATTAAGGTTTCTCATTTTTAACTGAATTATCTCAGATACTTTGTTACAGTGACTGAAAGCTAGGCAACCCAGTGACCATGTATCTCTGTTTTTTCGTGCCTTGATTCCAACTATATTTTAATATTTATTGTAAGTTATCTTTGTTTCTTCAAACACATATCAGGTAGATGGTAGTGACGAAGATATTTATTTTTTTATATTTTTCTGTATTTTTTTCAGGAAGGGCCTATACGGTCTTCAGGGTCTTATTACTAGATGAGACTCCTAATGATTTGCCTGTTGACAGCCTCCCTAGAGCTGGGATTATAGATGCATGCCACCACATCCAGTCTCAATTACAGTCTCGGTGTACCCTGGGGATGGAGCCAGCATGGCAGGCCCTGGGATCAAACCCCAGGACCCTGTACCTGCTTGCAGGCACTTTAATCTGCTGAGCTATTTGGCCAGCCCAAGAAGGAAGACAGGAGTAATTCTGAGTGTTTGAGACAGAAGTAAGAATAATATAAGGACTTGGTTATATGGATGAGGGCAGATCTGATATGCTAAACTGGTGAGTCCAGTGATATCTTTCCCAGTTCACAGTGGAAGAATATTAGGACCAGAGCTGTTTTCATAAGGTAGAAAGAGGAAGAAATACTATGGCTTTTTCCTTTGGTGTTTAAATTCCAATTTTCTTCAAGAGCCTCTCATTGGTCAAACCCATCCAGATGCCATGGAACATACAAAAAAATTGCTTCCTGGGCCCAGCAGGATGGCTCAGTGGTCTAAAGCACCTGCTTAGGAAAGCTTAAGCGGCTTCAGGGAGTGCGGTTCGATCCCAGGCAGCACATGCTGCGCCAGCCCTGCCCTCGGGGCGGGCTGAGCCGGCCATAAAAATGAGTGAATAAACAAAGGTTCTGAAACAAGAAAAAATAAATAAATAAAATTAAAAATTCTAAAAAAAAATTGCTTCCTGGAGCACAGAGGCAAACAGGGAGTGGTGGAGAATGCATATTGAGGACACAGGTAGACAACCAAGTAAACAAGAGGCACCCAGCGCTCCTGTTGCCCGCCCGTGACACGAACAGAAGCAAGCATTACTCATGTCAGTGTCAGCAGGCTTCGGCTGAACTCCTGATCTTGCCATTTCTGTAGTTGTCATGTCAGCTTTCTGGGCCTCAACAGCTTCATTTTTCATAAAGGAAAGCAATATTTCTTGTATGATGGCATTTTTGTCAAGATGAAAAAGGTGTAAAGTGAGGAGCATAATTTTAACTCAAAAGGAACTCTAATCCTGAAGAGAAACTTGTGTTTTGCAGAACGTATGTGCAACGTGGATTCCCACTGCAGTGTTTTCAGGACTGGATGTGAGCTACAAGTAAACAGATGAGTCTTCTCCTTTTTAAAAAAATTTTGAAATAAATTTATTTATTTATTTGGTACAGGCTCTCACTACACAGGTCAGACTTGTAGTGATCTGCCTGTCTCAGCCTCCCCTGTGCTGAAATTACAAGCGTGTGCCGCCATGCCTGGTTTCTGTGACTGGAATGTCATGCAGTACCAGGGATCAAATCTGGATCCTTGTGCTTGCCAGGCAGGCACTTAGACCACTGAGCTTTCTCCCCAGTCAGCCCTGTCCTTTTACAGTATAGGCAAGGTCAGAAGACATTTCAAATAAAAGACTCAAGTCTCATTCAAGGAATTGTTTCTTTCTTTGTGTTTCTTTCTACCCCCTCCCCCACATACACACGCACATTTATTTCTGTACATTTTTCAATTTAAGCCCTAGTTACCGGGACCTAGCGGATGTTGAACCTTGTGTCTCTTTCCTGTACCTGGATTCTTTCACTGACACCTTGAGTTGCCCCGTGTCCCTCTGGGGTCTAGGGGAGTGTAAATCCAAGTCCATGAAGGAAAGAAAGAACATCCAGTACCGTAATTCATACTCATTCTGTCTGCCCCACAGAGACACAGACAGTCTGACCCTCTGCTGAGGTTACATGAAGTGCGAGTTTCCTGAGGATGCGGGCACTCTCATCCAAGAACAATACTCTCACTCCTGACCCTGACTGATGATAAAGATGAAAATAACTCATTAGCACTTGAGCAGGCGTGTCCTGGACAGCTGAGTCGATCGGGGGCATTGCTCCTTCAGACTGGTTCCCACAAAGGGATTCAGCCAGCTGTTTATTTAGGCTCCCTGACTGAAAGTCACATTTCAAACAGAGATGCTCTGTCTCCCCCAGGAAGACAGGGGATACTGCTCCTGAGAAAATGACACAAAGGAAAACAGAAAGGAAGGTCAGCCTGTGAGCATTTGAGGTAACTGGGGCTTCTGAAGAACAGACAGCCGGTCAGACCCCAGAGCAGAAATCTTCTCAGATATGAGATTGCCAATAATGAGCTGAAGCCATGTCTGAGTGCAAATTTAACCACTAACTCACATGCCAGTTCTTTGTCACTGACAAAAAACCTTGTGGTAGAAACAATAGGGGACAGATTCATTTAGAGTCATGGGGTCAGGGATTTTAGTCCATGGTTGGCCAACGCCATTGCATTAAGCCTGTGGTGCAGCAGAATCACCATGGTGGGAGGTTGTGGTAGAGCAAAGCTGCTCACCACACAGATGCTGGGAAGCAGAGGGGGAGGATCCCGAGGGACCGGGATGTGCTCTTTGAAGGATGTCACAAGGGAACTGCATCCTCCAGCTGGGCCCCGCCTCCTCGGATCCCATTGAGCTGCAGACTCACCAATGGAGTGATGATCTTAGTGTCTTCATGATCCAATTAGCTCTTCAAATTCCACCTCTGTACATGCTGGAGTTGGCCACCAAGCCCTCCATATGTGACACTCTACGGACGGACACTTCCTGTTCAAACTGCAGGGATGCATTCATTAATTCCAGAAATATTTGATGAGTGCATACCATATGCCAAACTGCATACCTAGACATACCATAGGGATTAAAAAGAAGAAAACGTCACTTTTGTGGAAGTTAGAGAACAATACAAAAAATGTCCCACATGTGGATGTGATTAATTTCATGTATGAGTATATTCACTAGTTGCATCCATCTCTCTATAAAAGCCTCAAATCTATTTTTTACAGTTGAGTAATACTCCATTATATAAAAATACCATAACGTTTTTGTCCATTCTTCAGTTGATGGCATTGGGGTTGTTTCCAAGATTTAGCTATGACAAGTTGTGCTGCTATAAACATGAGTGCACATACATGGCTGTGGTAAGTGAAATAAATCAGACTCATATGTAAACATAATATGGTCTACCTAGTACAAGAATCCAAAAGAGTAAATGAAATCTCAAATGTACAATAGATATTATGAAAAGAAAAGAAACTGTTTAAAAAGGAAGGAATACCTGGGGTGAGGGAAAGTACAAAAGACAGAAGGGAAGGGCTGGCAGTATAGCTCAGCGGATTAAGCGCTTGCTTAGGGAAGCTCAGGGGCCAGGGTTCGAGCGCTGAGCCAGCGATGGAGACCAGGAGTGGTGGCACATGCCTGTAAGCCTAGCACTTGGGAGGTACAAGCAAGAGGATCACTATGAGTCAGTAGTGAGATGGGGGGGCAATATATATATATATATATATATATATATATATATATATATATATGTCATAGCTTGGATAATTGCACCGTTTTCTATTGGAAGTAATGGTTAATGATTAAAATTTTTTATCTCTTTTTAATGGTTTGACCAATTTTTTTCATGCTTATGTCTGGTAATCTGAACACCTAATTTGAAGACAACAATATGCAATATAACAACCATTGTTGAATTCCTATCATTTTGTTAAGTGAAATTATACATCATTTTTAGTGGACTTTTTACTCTTTGTACTATTTTTTACCCTCTTTAAAAATTTTTAGAATCCCATCTATTTGGTATTTGTAAGGGCTAAGGAGTAAAACCCAAGCAGAAAGAGCTGAGGAGGCACAGCTGCAACCGCAGATGAGGTCGTCGCATGGAGAGGGAGCTGAAAAGCTGCAAGGCAGGGGAGGGGGCACGGACCGTTGCACACAGAGACCCACGGGAGGGGGGGGGCAAGGTTTTCTCTTCCTCCAGGTGAATAGGCCAGTGTTGCTTAGTCTTCTCACCTTCCAAAAATGCCACCTCCCAAAGGAAGCTGTTGATACGTTGTTCACTAACCGAACAAAAGCTTTCATACATCTGTTGTGCCTGCCGCAGATGGAGAACATTGAAAATCTTATGCATCATCACACAATTGGGGAAAATAACAGGCTGAGAAAATGAGGAGTTAGTTAATCAGTAGCTCCTGGAAACCTGTCACATCAGAGACTATGGTAGAAAATGCAAGGGTCTGGCTCTGGGGGCTGGGGGTGAGGCTCAATGATAGGGTGTTTGTTCAGCACATCAAAGGTCTTAAATTCAGTCTTCTTCACAAAGTGGAAGGAGAAAATGGTGGGAAAGAGGAAGGGAGACAAAAGAAGGGAGCCCAGGAATTGGTGCTTTGAAACCCATGGAGCACCTGAATACATCTGGTATGGATATAAGAGAAGAATCAAGGCACCAGCATCCTCTGCTTAAAGAAGTTATGGTTGTATTAGAGGCAGCAAGACCTACAGGTGTAACCCATAAGCACAGGCTGGTGAGCCATCAATAAAGTGAGGCAGGGTGTCTCAGCCTTCCCCCTTCTCCTATCTTCCTAGGTTGCAATGGATGCTCATGGCTCCTTCAAAAGTCAGGCACAGACACAAGTGGTAAACAAGAGAGGCCTTTCATAATGCAACCAAAGCTGAAATTAGAGGCAGATGTTTTTAGCTTAATTGGACTTGAAATTATGCAAAGATTTACTCTATGGGAAATGTCTGGTGGAGTGGCAGGCAGTTTACAATGGGGTGGGTGAGTTGGGGCGCTATCCTAGCAGCAGGATCCACACATTCCGGTGGGTCAAGACTCTAGTCAGGTGTTGCACTGAAGGTAGACTTGGTGAACTGTCGTTAACCCTTGAGCTGAAATTCTTTGCAACTCCCCATTGCCTTGCAGAGTGGAGTGGATTAGCTGTCACTACAACTTTGTCTGTCTTCCTTTGTTAAAGTCTATCATCTTTCCCTTACGATTCTAAGGACATATACAATAAGGGAGTTGTAAAGTACCCAGCAGCACAAACAGAAAACCTCCATAGCTGGAGACGATAGTTAAAGAATGTCCTCTTGGGATAGCATCCGAAAGGTGCAAGTTTCTCAACATCCAGGGCATCTGTGTTACCTTGACTTACAAGAGTGAGGCTGCGCAAAGCTCTTGTATAGGTTGACACTTGCATTTCCTCTGCCCTTCATCTTTTGCCTGGGACAAAAATACAAACTCAGCCCTCCTGGACCACAGAGTCCTACCTCATCTCTTTCCAAGCAGGAGAAAGGACCTGCTGGGGCGACATTGGCTCTTACTGCCTCCCTTCTCTGGAGAATTTCCTTCCTCTTGGAAGAGCTGCTTCACTCAAGAAGCTACAGCCAACGGCCAACAGCTCACAGCCAGTGGCAGATGCAGGACAGTCAAAGGCTGAAGCTTTGAATGAAGCAAATTAGAGGCGATTCAGACCCCCAAAGCATCTGTAGACTAGGTTGAAGCTAAAACTCACCCGAGACTCGCCTTGTACAGCTCCTTCCCTACCCTTGTTTCCTTTATTCTTTTACAGATTTTTCCCCCCAAAGAACTCCCTCAGTAAACGATGCTCGATGCTCGCTCTCAGCCTCAGCATCAACTTATCACCATGGTGGCAAACCTATGGCATGCGTATCACAGTAGGTCATTTGCATCATTGAAAATCCCCACAGGTTCATCATCACTGGCTTGTAGGAGCCCCAGGACAAGCTATTGCTTTTATGCAGTATGTTGTGGTGTGACCAATTGCCCAGAACTTAGTTGATAAAAATAACAATAGGCCAGTGGTTCTCAACCTTTTGAATGCCGTGACCCCGCAATACAGTTCCTCATGTTGTGGTGACCCCAAACCAAAAAATAATTTTGGTGGCTACTTCAAAGCCGTAATTTTGCTACAGTTAGGATTCGGAATGTAAATGCCTGCTATGCATTATGTATTCTCATTGCTACAAATCAAACATAATTTAAACATAGTGATTAATCACAAAACAATATTTAATTATATGTTGAGAAATATTTATTACTAATTCCAGTAAATAACATTTCACCATGGCATAGCATAGGCTTAAATATGTATTCTCCGAAGGCTTTAAGCGACTCCTGTGTTTTGGGTCATTCGACCCCCAGCGGGGTCGAGACCCACAGGTTGAGAACCACTACAATAGGCATTTACTCTTACACAGTGAGCAAGGAATCTAGGGAGGTCTCAAGTCTCTCATGATGTGTTAAAGACTTTGGTGGGGCTGAGTCATCTCAAGGTATGGCTAAGGAGGGGCTGCTTCTAAGGGGTGCACTTGTAGACCTGGCAAGCTGGTGCTGGCTACTGGTGGAGGCTCTAGCTCCTTTCCCTGTGTCGACCTCACTTGGGATCTTCCGGAGTGTCTCCACGGAGTGACAGTTGACTTCTCCCAGCAGAAGTAATCTAAGAGAAGCGGTGGAGAGGCACCGTGACTTCTACAACTTCACCTTGGAAGGACAGCCCATCGTGTCTTCAATGTCCTACTGATAACCCAAGTCAACCTAACTCATGATTGGAAGAAATTACAGAAAGCCCCTAATACCAGGATGCTTCAGGAGCCCTGGAGCCCTGGAGACTGGTAAAGGGGATTCAGTATGCTGTTTGGTCAGCCTATGATCTTGAAGTGTTCCTGTCTTTTTTGCTTCCTATGGAGCTCCCAAAGGTGTGCTGCTGTTATGTGTTTCTCTTCATAATGGACATCGAGAACTCTAGCCTGGGTGACTCTGAAACTATTGAGCTTGACTAGAAAATGTAACAGGATTCTCCGTCATCCTAGGAGAAGCAGCGGTCTGAGCTAAGCGCTGTGCTTCGCTGGCTCTGCAAATCCATAAAGACGCTCAACGTCATCCTTTCAAGGCTTGTGTGCTGGTGGAGAGTGAAACCCTATCCTCCCCGCAGACCACTGTGCTCAAGAACAGTCAGTGTAGGCAACACTAACCTACTGGGGAATAAGTCATGCAAGCCCAAGAAGCTGGGAACTCGGGCCAGGAACTGTATTTTTGCTTAAGATATGAGCCCAGCATACAGAAACAGCAGCTAATTTATTGCAAAACAGAGAGAATTTGCTTCCAAATCGCTTTATCATTTTCTCCTCTTGCAAAAATCTAGAGAAAGGGTTGCAGGAAAATCACAGGAAAAATCTGGTGTGGAGGCGGATTGAGGGTCTGTGACATCGCCGTCCGGCATGAATAATGAATCTTCAGCAAAAGTAGTCATGTGTGGGCTTGGTTTACATCTTGGGAGGCAATCTCTAGTTCCTCCTCCCTCTTCTCTCACCAGGGTCAGTCTCTCACAGCTGCCCCTCCCCCCATGGGACAAGGAAGTCACTGAGAAGTAGTACGGTGTAGGGTTTTGGTGTCAGGTACACCTGGGTTCACGTTGTTTTTCTCCACTTAAACACTTGCCGCAGGATCTTGAAAAAACTTAGCTAACCTCTCTGTTTTCCTTCACAAGTCTGTGCCCACTTTCCAGAATAGCTCCGTAAATTCGGGGAGGTCATGTTTATGTCTGCAGTGTCCAGTCGTGGAAATCACGAGGCAGGGTGGGAGCAGCCCTCTTTGCTGTCTGGCCTCCACCTTTGCCATTTTCTGTGGATAACAATTGCTATGCATCTGGGTAGAGCAGGGCTCCCTTGGGTGCTGGGGCATTTGTCTATTTCTGGCTTGGAGTCTGTAGGCTCTGAGCCCACTGATATGTAACTTGGTTTGCAGAAACTAATGTGCTCTCTTTTCAGGGCTGAGTTTAGAGACTTCACATTGCTGACTTAAAATCAGTTGTGCAGAGCCCTCTTTACACTATGGCAAGTGACCCAAGAGAGAGAATTTATGCTATGGACCTCCAAAGCAGAGCTCACATCTACAGCCAGCTATTAGATGAACCAGCGCATCTTTCCCCAAACTCTGGAAAACCTTCGGAATTACTGCACAGTCTTCCTCCTTCCCGCCTCCTCATCCCAAATGCTTCATTGTCTTCCCTTCATCTGGTCCCCAGCGCCACAGCACTGCTCTTTATTTTTACCCCCGGCATTGCTGTTTTCCTCTCGGTTTCTTTCCCACACCGTGTCATCTGAGAACCATCCCATAAGTGCTGGTTTCATTCTGCCCACTGCAGGCTTTGTGTGATGCCTACTCTTGATTTATGAGTAAAGAAAATGGCATTATGATATTTTTCTCCACTCTCTCCACTTGACCGAGACATTGTGCATGGTATGTGGAGGCAGCATGGGCTTGCACACAAGAAAGAATTTAGTAGCGCCACAGCTATGTGGTTTAGACCTTGGGACGTTGCTTCCAACAGAGTGGCTAAGGTATGTTAACACATGTGCCGCTCAGGGGACAATGACTGGCACACAGCGGATGCTTGATAGATGTCAGATTTGCTACAATTGTACCTCCACACCATGTGCAGACTTCCTCCCTACCTGCCCAGGTTCCTTCTTGTTCCGGGGGAGTGTTGTGCTCCACGGGGCCTGACGCTGTTTCCCCAAGTTGGGAAAACCCCATCCTCTACGACTCCTCTTCCCATTCACCCCATCACACAAACTCTGAGTCTGGCCTTGCCTTATCCAAAAAGCCCTCCCTGACTTTTTTGGGGGGGCTTCTTTCTATCTTCCTGCCTGAGAAAGCAGAGGTAATGACACTTTGGGGGCCTGCACTGTGGTTCAGCCACCATGGTCAGAAGGCTTCTGTGGCTCCTGCCTTTCTGAAGATCATGGACTTATGCTGGGAGATGCTTTAGTAGGCAACATCCTACAGTAGGCAGAGTACTGTGACAGAGAAGAACACAGGCTGTAGACAGCAAGGGGACAGCCACACCCATAGCTGTGGATTTCAGAGATGTCCCTGAAGAAGTGACTTATATGGAAAGAACTACAAAGTGTGGGTGTCATATAAATGGCACTAGGAGAAAGCGAAGTAGGAACTGGATTGTCTCAGAGGGAGAAAAGAGCACACAGGAAGGCCCAGTCATGGTGACTCAGAGCAGCAGCCAAGAGCCCCTCATGGCTGCAGCGTTGAGTCCCGAGTAGGAAGTGGTTCAGGATGTACATCAAGATGGGCTTGTCAGAGCCCTGTGCTGCTTTGTGGATATCGTGTTCTAAGATCCACAGGTGTGACTGGATCTCTAACTCCATGGGTTATTATTTCCCCAAGATCTCTGTTCCTCAGATTTATCTCACTTCTCCGAGTCCCAGTTTCTTCTTTCTGAAAACAAGGGAAATAAGTTCATTATTTTGTAGAGAGTACTATTAGAAGACAGTGGTGGGAAATAGTATCATCAGCCCTTAAGGCTGCTTACCACCAGAGAATAATTAATCTGGGATGAAGGGTGTGGCTTGTGCATCCAGATGGCCTGGGCGAGTTGAGTTCATCTCCTGGCGTTTCTACTACTTGAGAAAGTGGACTAACGTTTAGAGGCTGACATCGTAATTTCCATTTTATAGGTGAGCCTAAGATGTAATGCATCAGGTTCTGATGAAGAAAAGAAATACACTGTATGGCTACAGGATGCGTAAGAGTGTTTAATGAATGATAAGTTACACACACACACACACACACACACACACACACACACAGAGCCCTCTTTTACCTTTCCTTCCTTGTACAAAGGCAGAATAAATAACTGCATCTGAAGAAACAGAAAAATAAACTAGTAGAGGACTGGGCACAAAAGCCTAAATGTTATGATGATATTAAGATAGGTGGCAGAAGGCCTGGCAGGATGGCTCAGTGGTCTAAAGCGCCTGCTTAGGAAAGCTTAGGCGGCTACAGGGACT
Organism: Myocastor coypus; assembly: GCA_004027025.1. Lineage (NCBI taxonomy): Eukaryota > Metazoa > Chordata > Mammalia > Rodentia > Myocastoridae > Myocastor > Myocastor coypus. The sequence continues at coordinate 131,575 of PVJA010000779.1, forward strand.
GTGGTTCGATCCCCGGCACCACATGCTGCACCAGCCCTGCCCTCAGGGTAGGCTGAGCTGGCCATAAAAATAAATAAACAAACAAACAAACAAAAGTTCTGAAACAAGAAAAAAAATTTAAAAAATTAAAAAAAAAAAAAAAAGATAGGTGGCAGAATAAGGACTCCACTACATTGTTTGACTTTGGGCCCACGAAGCCAAAGCTCCCGCTGTGGTTCTTTCCATCTCTAGCACCCAAGGGAGCACCCACACTCTGTGGCAGAGCTGCTGCACTCATCCTGGGAGGGCTGGCTCACGGGCATTGCACTTCATTCTCCTTACGATGCCAACCTCTTCTGAAAACAAGCAGGCTCCATGTGGCCAGCGTCCCCGGGGCCTTTGGTAAATGGATAGCCCTGCTCTCTGGTACAGCGTCAGGGAACAGCAAGCTCTGCTCTGGTTTGAGCCAAGTAGGACTTCTAGAAGGAATTCTTCACTTTGCAAAATGTTACCCAAGCTCTTCCAGGAGGATCCGGATTCCTACTAGAAGAAATGTTATGGCTTCCTGATTTATTGTGAGGGGCTTCCCACTGAATTACACATACGATCTGGCAGGAATATTGTAACATTCAGGGCTTCTGGTTTCTGGGATGAGACAAGCCTAGAGCACAAGGAATTAATTAAAAACAACTGATCGGAGTGATTGCTCTTCCCACATCTAGCTCCAAGAGTAGTTTAGCATAATGAGTGTGTGCTTTATGCTCAGTGATAGGGTTTGGAGCAGGATTGCCCTCTCCTCATAGGACAGATATCATAAAGATAACAGGGGTGTTTCAGAGTCATGGATTTCTAAGTACCTGAGAATTCCAAGGATTTTCAGAAATTCTGGCCAGCTAGAGAAATGGGTTCATAAGCTTCCACTTGGTTTCAAGTGTGATGTTTCCTAAACTGTGACTTTGTATGAGATTGAACTTTATGTTGGAAATCTGGCATTGCTTAAAAGTTGGCTAACCTAGAAACACTTCTCAGATTTTTATCAATGGCTTCTCCCCGCCTCTGCAGATCTTATAGTTAGGCAGAGGCTGGCTATTTCCTGACGAGTCAGTAGAGCAAAGTGCAAGTGTGAAGTCAGCCTGGGGGTTGGAGTCAAAATAAGAACAGGGTAGCTGAGGCAGAACGGTAGGCACAGAGGTGTCTACTCAGGTCCAAGACCAGAGTCTCCCAGCTCCTCTCTTCTGCTGTCGCCCCCAGCCCATAGCTGACGTAGGAACCAGGCCTGCATATCTTCTCACTCCTTCCTGCAGTCTTTTTGAGGATGATGGAAGGACCTATGGTCCTGGAAGAGGTGCAGAATGCTGGCACTCAGCAGGCAGTATTCTCCTCACCACCAGGTGTTAGGACTTCCGCTCCACTGAAATCTGCTCAGAGGTCAGGGCTGTGGAACAGAAGAGGTATTACACCGTGCTGAGCTAAACAACGCAACCCCTAGGGATAGGCATAGGATTAAGAAGGACCTCAGGAAGTAGGAAGACAAGAGAAACACAAAAGCACTTGTCTTAGTTACTTTTCACTCATTGCTGGGACAAATATCCGACACTCAACATGAAGGAAGGAAAGGTTTATTTAGCTCACGGTTTGTAGAGGTTTCAGTCCATATTCGGCTGGTCCAAGGCTGAGTGGAACAGAGAAGAGAGTATTCAGTTCATGGCGGTGGAATAGCAACAAAATGGCGACAGAGGCAGCTAAACAAACAGGGCAGCAGAGCAACAGCCTGAGTCTGTCTCTCTGTCTCTCTTTAAATTACATCAGGCTCTCTGCCTTAGCTTATTGGCCTCAGGCCACACCTATAACTCCCAGAAGTATTCAGATCCATAATCTCATCAGCACTAAAACACATAATCTCAGTGACCCATGAGTCGAGTCTCAATCTGTAGAAGTTCCCGCCCCATGATTGCATGAGGCTTTGTGGGGACAACTAGACATAACCCATAACAGCACTTCACCAAAGAAAAAATGTAACTGCTTGATAAACATGGACCCACATTCACCTTATGAAGAAACAAAAGAGAATATATGTAAACTCTATTGTTATCATTATTATTATGTTACAGTACCAGGGACTGAACCCAGGACCTTTGCACTGAGCTATATCACCAGCCCCCACATTTTTTTTCCACTTTGAAACCAACTCTTATTAAGTCACTAAATTGCCCAAATTACGCTCAAACTTGTGACCCTTTTATGCCACCCTCTCAGAGTATTGAGACGGCAGGTCCGTCACAGACACAGTGGTTATGCTGCTATGTTTCTTATATCACTTGGCCAAGAATTTTTTCTCTGATGAAGTTTTCTAAGGCTGGTGAGAATAAGCTAAATTAGCCACATTCATATATTATAGGACCCTAGCATATTTGCTATCTATCTTCTATCTAAAGGATTATAAAACAAGATTAATAAACTATGCTTAAGTGGCTTACAGGGAAGAGAAGATAATCTGAATTACCCATAGCAAAGGGATAGGTAGGTGACTTAATGTGTAAGAATAATTGCTCTCCTAAATGGTACTTATGGAGAACTCACAAAATAGCATAATAATGTTCTTAAAAGGATTAGATAAAAAATGTAAGAAAAAATCTATCTATATATGTATGTATAATTAAAATTATTTAAATGCACAGAATAAGGTGGAATGCATCAATGTACTACTTAGGATTATCCTTAATATTTAATAATTAAATAACAATTGCATCAGTGGAACTGGGCTTGCAGGCAGAGGGAAGCTGTGTGACAATATCCATGTGGAAATCCAAGGCATTGTCACTGGAGGTCTTCCAGTTGATCCAGAGTTAACTTAGAATTATGTTCGGTGAGTCAGATTTCTATCAACAAAGCCTACTTCAATACATATATTTATTCCAGTCCTCTGGTTGAGCTGAAGGGCACTCTACCTTGGACTTACATCCTTGGCCCTTTCTAACTGTTGAAACATAGCCTTGTTAAGTTGCCTGGGCTGACTATGAACTTGTGATCCTCCAGCCTGCACCTCCCATGTAAGGTGGCTGGACCACAGCTGTGCACCACCATTTCAAGGTTTTTATTGTACAAGTGACTGACATTTACAGTTTGCTGCAAGCCAGCAAGCAGATACCTGGTGGTTGTCATTTGTGTTAAGCTAGACCTGTCCCCCTTGGGCACTTTTTCACCAAGTGTCTGGACAGGGAGAACCACTCTCTGGAGTAAAAGAACATCATGGAACACATTTTATTTCTCCAAATTGCAGATGAAAACTCAAAAATATTTCAGGGGTAAGACACAGGGACAATGCTTGGTTTAAAAATGAATGAAAACAAAAGACCTCACCATCGCTTCTTTCCTGCTTGACTCTTCCTCTTCCATTGAGCTGAACTGGAGGAGGCCTGGTTTGAAGAATGGCCCTGCTATCTGCTTCTGGGGTGAGCCTGGCTTGACAGTACTGGGATCGCCTCTCTGTGGGGCTCAGTGTTTTCTCCTCTAAAAAGTACTGGAGTCCCCTGTGAACAGCTGGAGATGGCGCCCAGGCCAGGTGGGCTGGACAGCAGCATTTCCTAAGGATAAACAAGAGGCCACCAAATAATCCACATGTTTCTGTGTTTATTCTGCTGCAATATTCCAAGAAAGCCTGCACAGCAGTTGGAGGCACTGTAATCACACTTTGGCAAGGGATGTGAAGGGGTGGCTCCTCCCGCACAGGGTGTTTCTCTGATTGCCAAGGACTCATCCAGAGCTCCCTGCATCTCTGGGGCTTGGATTCCCGGTGATTTTCCCCTGAGCTCTGCTTTTCAGACTGGGCAGCCAAGTCTGAGGTCACCACAACTTCCTTGTGGCACACAGAAAAACAGGCCCAACTCTGCCTGTTTTCGTTAGGCCAGAATCTTGGTACGTCTGTGTGGGTCACACAGAGCATGGGATATTTCCTCAACCATGAAGGCTTCTGGGAAGAGGAAGTTGTTATCTGTATTACTACCTACCACTACTGTACTATAGCAATTCATAATAATGATAATAATCACTAGCACTACTAGCACTATTAATAATAATTAGTTACAGTTTTTCAGATGCCAACCATTTTAACTTCTCTGGGTAATCACGTAAGAATTTACCATATGTCTCTGAGCCAGCTCATAGCTTCGCAGGGATAATTAGACTTTCAGACCCTGGTGAAGACAGAACTAAGGTTTTAAAAATAATAGGATGGAGGCCTTTACAACCAAGATGGCGCTGAAGGTGAAGAAGGAAGCCCTTGCCCCTCCCAAAGCTGAAGCCAAGGCAAAAGCTTTGAAAGCCAAGAAGGCCAGGCTGAAGGGCCTCCATAGCCACAAGGAGAAGATACAAATGTCACCTACCTTTCATTTTTCCAAGACACTATAGCTCTGGAGGCAGCCCAAATACCCTCTGAAGAGCGCCCCCAAGAGAAACAAACTTGTCCACCGTGCCATCATCAAGTTCCCCTGACCACAGAATCAGCCATGAAAAAGATCGAGGACAGCAGCACACTCATGGATGTCAAAGCCAGTAATAAGCACCAAATCAAGCAAGCTGTAAAGAAGCTCTATGACACCAATGTTGCCAAGGTCAATACCTGACTAATCAGGCCTGATGGAGAGAAGAAGGCATATGTTAGACTGGCTCCTGATTATGATGTATTGGATGTTGCCAGCAAAATTGGGATCATCTAAACTGAGTCCAGCTGGCTAATTTAAAAGGTATACTATTCTCCCTATTTAAAAAAAGAAAAAAAAAAAAAAGGAATGGAGAGAACATGGAATAATATACTACACAACTTTGGGGGCTTACACTGTTGCCATAATCATCTTAATCCATTTTTTTTTCTGGTTAAATTATCTGGAGAAAGAAGAGTAGAGGGAGTGGCTGGGATTTTTTGACTCTCTGCTCAAGAATGGAAGCCGAGGTTCTGTCTCCCTGGCCACCTGTGTGACCAGCTCTGCACATGCGTGCACTCGCAGTCTCCTCAGGTTGCCCTTCATCCTCAGCACAAAGCTTCAAAGAAATATCAGTGCATCTTTCCTACAAACAAAGCCTCCGAAGTGCAGAGAGGTTCGGTTAACCTGCACCGGGTTGCACAGCAGGATCGCGCCTCCTGGCTCTGCAGTGTGCCCTCCCACCAGAAATATCAAACGAAACAGAGCTACAGAGCACTGTTCCTCCCAGCTCAGCTGCTTCCAGACAGCACGCTGTGACTGGGTGCGGTGTCCAGGCTGTGAATCCTCCCCTTGTTTTGCTCTTTAGGCTTCAAACCCACACTGGCAGCCAGACCTGCAAGACCCTTGGCTTGCTTGGTTCTGGCCTTTCACAGTCTGGGTGCTAATAGCACCCCAAGTACAAGGATGAGCATCCCTCTCTGGAGCAGGCATGCCCATTCGCCCCTGAGTGGACATCCGCCCCACTTGTACTGTTTCTCAGTCACTCTGTCCTACTCTCAGCCAGCTGTGTTCTCCCACAGCTCTTGCTGTCTGTGGCTTCCCAGGGCTTGGTTTGCACTACTTGTCACCAGACACAATCTGTTGTCGTCCTCCGCACCCCCTTGCTTCTGTGCTTCCACTGTGTCCCCTTTCCGTGTCCTGAGCAAGGATTTAGTCAATTCTGAGAACAAATGGGGCACCCAGGAGGACCCTGTGCAGCAAGTCCCCAGCAGACCCTGCCCTGCTCTCTGTCCCCTGGGCCACTCTTGGCTCTTGGGTCCTGCTGCGCCTCCACCCCCAGGACCCTACTGGTCCACAACAGTTTCTCTTCTCTGCTTTGATTCTTTTTTCCAGAGGGAAAGTATGAACACAGGATTCCTCTGACTACCATTCTCCACCCTTTGAAATACCATCCCTTATTGCAGGACCTGCTCCCTGCCGCTTTTTCCACAGAGTCTGCCCTCTTCTTTGTGGTTAAAAATTCGACTCTCCCTCTCTGGGCTCTTGTGAATGTCTTCTGTTTTCCTTACAAGACACTCGATGTCTGCTTTGTGCCATGACTGGTCCTTCCACCTCGCTGGACCAGTCATTCCCAGCGAGGGTGCTTGGCTCCCTTGGCACAGAGTCCCCTTATGGTGGAGAAAGCTTCTGCTAGGACTCCCCACCTTGTTGCTGTCCAGCATTTATTCCCGTGCCTCCCAGAAATGTGGCCCTCATTTCCCTGTGGGGAATGTCCTCTCCTGGATTTGCATTCAGCCCCTGTAGGACAGGCATGAAAGAGGGCGTGTCCCTTTCATGAGCGGTAGGCAGTTGACATGTGCCATTCTTTCCCTGTCATTCTGAATTTGGGGGGGTCACAAAAGGACGGAAAAATTGTCTGAAGACTTATCCAATAGTTCCTCCGACTTCAGAGTGCTGCTGCTTTTCTGGCTTATGTCTAAGGTCTGAATGGACCTTGCCTGCCTCCTGTCCTGGGCGCGCGTGTGTTCTCACTGATAGGAGAAGAGGCTGAACGCAGGGTTCAGAAGCCAGCATCTTGTTCCCTGCATCCAACATAAGGAATACAAAACAGCCTTGCTGAACCACAGCATTTAGGATGAGGACCAAGAGACCTGCCCCATTACAAGAACTTCCCTGATGATTTCTTTCTCTCTTTGAAGACCAAATACTTTGTGTGGCATAGGTTTAAATTTACAGGAAAGCTGTAGAAGTGGTCCTGTTCCTCCACTCTCCACACATTTCCCCTGTGCTCACATGTTTAGTGTGGTCAGGAGTTCATGCAACCTCCAACACCCTCTGTGGCATGCTCACCAAGGGCAAGGAAGTGGCACGGGTACACGGCCACCGTCCAACTTCCTGCCTTGTGTCTTAGCTGTTTTCCTATCAGTGTCCTCTTGCCACAACAAGATCAAGTGCAGGGTACCCTGGGACATTGGCCTGTCATGTCTTGCCAGCATCCTCAGCTCTGCGACAGCTATCTCAGTCTTGATTTTAGGACCTGCTCAGTCACCAGTAGCATTTCCTGGTGCATGCCTCGCCTTCCCTTGGCTAGGACCTAATTCTCAATGCCTGCAGCTTAAAGGAGGAGTTCGATTTCACCTATGGTTTCCTGATATTCTGTGCATGGTCTTCAAGGCACAAACACTGCAGCAAAAGGCTGTGATGTAGCAGGCCTGCCTCGCTCGTGACAGTCAGGAGGCAGAGCAACGAAACACTGTCTGAGAGCAAAGCAGTGTGGCCCAGAGACTGTTCCCAAAGTCAGACCTCTGTGACCCCAGTCAAGGACACCCATGCCTACCCAATCCTCTGGTTGTCTTCTTAGTCCACTTAGGTTAGGTTGGTGTATCATGATCCACAGTGGCAGCTGGGCATCCTGTGGGATGGCCTCATCTCTCTTAATAATTTAGACATGGTGCCATTTAGACTCTATGGAGTTGAGGATAGCACTATGGCTGCACTGTCGCTATCACATTCCACCTGGTCTTGTTCATGCCCAGCACAGAGAAGGAGCTCAGAGGGCTGGTGTTGGAATAAACCTAGATGCATGTCTTGGGAGTCTGTGCTGTGTGCTCCCAAAGTTTGGCTTGGCTCCTCTCGGCATTATGCAACACACCTGTTCATCAATGCAAATGTATTCTGGGAATTGGAGATCCCCTTCCACAGATGGAAATGAATGTGTTGGACTTTGATAGGATTTTCAGAAAGAAACAATTGCATAACATCGAAAGCAAATCTAATTGTGTCTATTAGCCCCTGTGGGATGCCGGTCTTTCAGTTCATTTGTGGTCTGGCTGCTCATGGCCCAGCTGCACAAAGACAGTAGGAAGCACAGGGGTGGCTGGTGGGCTCTTAGAAGAGCTGGGAAGGCAGGGTCTTGCTCCAGGCCTGTTTATAAATTTAAAAATATTTTAGATGCTTTTGCGATGCTGCTTAGTCTGGTTCAGTGATCAGGGGGAATGCATGGGTGGGGGATGGGGTTGTGTCTTGGCACAGTGCTGGATTTGAGTGGGACAGCCTCAGTCTGCTGCAGGGGCAGGGTGCTGGGCTGGGGCTGCTTTTCCATCCAGAGCTTGAGTGGAAATGTTGCTAAGAGAAAGCGAGTGATATGCACAGGTTGTTACACCATATCTGAGTGTTTTATGCTAATCTTATTCTAAAAAACAGGTAATTTTTGTTCTACTTTACTGATACAGAGATATGATGGGAAAAATACGATAAATGTGTATATTTTTAAAAAACTTATTACAAAATACTTAACTTTAGTATCTCTGAAAGTCAGTAAAATCCCCTCAGGGTTTACTTTGAAACTATGTACAGTGCTTTGTAGAACTGTTGTCAGTGTCAACCATCTGGATGAGTCATAGCCATTGCTTGACCAGTTTGCTCTCTGTGAAAGCCTGACAGAATGTTTTCTCTCTAGGTGACTCTCCTTAGGCACACTATACATCTTCAATCCCTTTCCTCTGTAGCCCCATAATCTCCTTGAACAGAAAATTTGGGAAACCACTGAATTATAGGATGTCATAGCACAGGTTATCTTATGCCTTGAGCCCTCACTGACCTTTAAGGGCTAGGGCCAAAATATTGGCTATCCTCGTAGCCCCTTTTCTCCAAATTTTGATCTGTACACTTATATTGCTTTAATTTGCCCTTAACCACCCAGCAGAAAATTTCAACCACGAGCCATAAAATGTTAAGCTAGATTAATATGCTTAGCTGTAAAAGGCTTAAATCAATGGCTTCCATCACTGCCAGTTTGCCAATAACTCACTGTGATTATCAAACATTGGGTAATGTCTACAGCTACTTTCTCTTAGTTCAATAAGAAGAAATTTTTTTGTACCAATAATGATTAGAAAAATTATCACGTCTACTCCCTGTGCTCTGTATAACTACTAGGAGGGCAACAATATGCATTGTATCAAATACTGGAAATGTACTATTGAAGCGTTTTGAAATTGTCACATTGTTATCTTTATTAAATGCAATAAAAAAGTATTTGAATGCAAAAAATACAAATAAAATAAAAATTATACTGCTGTAAAAAATAAAAAATAAAAAACGTATTACTGAAAGGACACATCACCATGGGTTGCTGTCAGATATGCCCCTCATTAGGAGCACATTGATTTCTCCACTCTTGCCACTTTCTGAAGCAGGTCTGGGTGTCTGTTTTGTAGTCAGCTTCAGTTGTGCCATCATGGCTGCCTCTGTGTCTTGCATCAGGTCGGGCCTTTTATGTTTCATCACCTTTTTGGTTTGGGAGCAGAGCCAGCAGTCCCACAGTGGAGCCAGGGAGAGAGCTTGGTGGCCTAAGCCCCTGCCTGGCAAGCACAAGGACCAGGGCTCGATCCCTGGCACTGCATGCTGGCTGTGCCATCCCCTGAGCCCCAGGCACACAGTGCCAATCACTGAAACTGGGCATGGTGACACACACCTGTACTCCCAGCGCTAGGGAGGCTGGGACTGGAGGATCACTGGGTTTGCACTGCATGACAAGACCTTGCACCAAGTAATTAAGCAATTATTAAAAGTTAAAAGAAAAAAGGCCCATAGTGTTAGATCTGGTGAATAGGGCGAATGAGGGCACAAGTAATATCTTTATAGGCTTGCTTTTCCTTTGGTGTGAACTTAACAACACTGCATTTTTGATTCATTTTGTAAAGACACTCAAAACATAGGACTCTCAAAGGTGCTTTAGAAAGCAGCCAGAGGGGCTGGGGAGATAGCTCAGAGGCACAAGTACCGGCCTGACAAGTGCAAGGTCCTGAGTTTGATTCCCAGTTCTGCAAAAAAGAAAGAAAGAAAAGAAAAGAAAGAAAGACAGGAAGGAAGATAGAAAGCAGAAAGAGCAATGGGATAAGTGTGATGGGGAGGGGACTATTCTGAGGTGATTCGTGGCCATGTGTCATTTATGTAATCAATTCTACAAGTTTAAACACTCCTATGCTGATCATATTTCATACATAGCCAGTGACGAAAGGTAAAGATTTGGGAGGTCAAGAGGTGTGCTCACGGTCACCAGCCTTGAAGCAGCATGGCTGGGGTTGGGAGCTGCAGTTGAGGCTGCTCCATTCACCAGCTGTTTCATTACTCTTCGGAGACCCCCAAGGCTACCTACTTGCTCTCCATGTGTGAACATTTACTATTAGGTAAGCAGTAATTTTGCCCCTAAATCCACTTCATAGCCAACATTATGCGGTGCACAGTATTCCTCCACATGCAGTCCATGAGGCAACGGTGGCACGACCCCAGGGAAGAGCTTGTTGAAAATGCTAATTCTGGAGAGGCCCGGTGCTGCTTGCCGGTAATCCCAGCACTTGGGTGTCTGAGGCAGACGGATCACAAGTTCAAGGCCAGCCTGGGCTACACAGTGAGTTCATATTCAGCCTGGATTATAGGTGAGAGCCTGTTTCAAAAACATAACAGAAGAGGAGGAAGAGGAGGAAAAAGGAGGAAGAGGAGAAAGAGGAAGAGGCATAAGAGGGAGATGAAGAGGAGGAGGAAGAGGAGGTGTAAGGAGGAGGAGGAGGAGGAGGAGAAGGGAGGGGACCTAGACCTTCTGAAATAGACTTTGAGTTGAGGCCAGAAGATTTAGCAACAAGCCCCACAAGCGAGGTAAGTTCTTGCTGAGGTCCAAGTGCATCAGTTATTAGGAAATATGTGGGAGTTGCAACTGGGGACTTGTCTAGTATTGGGTCTGGGGCTAACTAGATGGCTCATCTTGAGCAAATCAAAGCTTCAGTTCTGAAATAAATGGGATTCCTGTCAGGATAATAAGAGAAAATGTGCCCATGTAGTGGTACATGCCTGTAACCTCAGCAGAGGCTGAGGCAGGCGGATTGCAATTTAAACTCAGCCCTGACAATTTAGCAACTTAGTGAGAACCTGACTTGTCATGGGGGAGGGGGAGTGTAGAGAATTGAGGTGTGTGTGTGTGTGTGAGAGAGAGAGAGAGAGAGCTAGAGATGTAGCAAAGTCCATGGATTCAATTCCCAGTATATTAGAGAGAGACACAGAAACAGAGACAGAGAAGAGAGACAGAGACAGAGAGACGGAGAGATAGACACAGAAAGAGAGAGATAGAGACAGAGACAGAGACAGAGACAGAGACAGAATGAATAAGGACTTGAAACTGTTCTCCTGAAAAACAGGATATTTCGGAGTTTGAAATATATAAGAGGGAGAAATTCATGTCAGAACATCATGCAGGTTGGCTGTTGCGTGTTTCTCATCTGGTGGCAGGAAGTTTACATGGGACTTTATGTGATCACACAGAACACGGACTTGAGAAAAATTCTGGAGGCTTTTTTGTGTACAGGTCATGGTTGGCATAAAAACTGAAAAGCCAGGAATGGCCACAATTAAAGCTACAGGCTCCCAACTGCACTGGTGCCTGCACTGAGCAGGGAAGAATGTCACCCAGGGACCTCAGCACCATCTGCTAGATGCCTGTAGGCCCTGACCCCTGGTTGTGACAAGCAGGTGGGGCTCCCAGGGTACTGCCCATGTCTCCTGGGGGAGCTAGTGCTGTTGAGGACTACTGCTGTTAAGGAATTGGTTCAAATCCTGCCTCTATCACTTACCTTTCATCTCTGTGAACTTTGACTACATATTTCATCCCAACAACACCTCTGTTTTCTTAGATATGAAACATGGAGTCTTTGCCCTACCCAGGAGTTATAAGCATTATATGAAAAAATGCACATTGAAAGAATAGCAAAAAAATCTTGGCTCTATAGTATGTGTTCAGAAGTGCATGTGTGTGTATATGTGTGTGTGTGTGTGCTTGGTTTACAAAATCTTAGAGAATTGTCAAACTTTAGAAAATAAAAAAATACATTTCTACTTCTCTTTGTTTTTACATAAATGGTTTTCAAATTTATCTCTGTCTCTGTCTCATCTCCATGTCTGCCTCTGTCTGTCTGTCTCTGTCTCTGTGTCTGTCTCTGTCTCTGTCTCCATCTCTGACTGCTTTTAACTGCAGGGCAGAAGCCATGAGCCAAGGGCATTATTTTTGGGCCCGGGCCACAATAATTTTAAAGCTGAATCAGAGATACTATTTTGTCTTATACCCACACAACCACATCCCTGGTGTGTGGTAGCATGTATCTACAGAGACATCATGAGCTAAATTAAGCTAGATTGAAAGAAAATCCAAGTACGCTGGACCGGAAGCCGGATATTCCCAGTGGCTGAGGAGCTCTCCCTGACCACCTGAGGCTCCCCGCCTGCATCTCAGGCTGCTCTTCTGCAGCCAGCTTGCCTCGTTTTCTCCAGGCTGCAAGCAGGGCCATTAGTCTCCTGTGAAAGTGAGCTCACCAGCTGCACCCACAGACAGCTGAGAGTGAGCGGGTGTTTGGGTTAGCTCTCCCTAGCCTGGCTGTTTGAATACAGAATCGGTGGACATAGAAGGCTGATCTTTCAAGAGAATGGGAGGTTTAAACATTTGGGACAAATTAAGTAGTGGGACAAAAGCAAAGCAGTCCCCCTTGAAGACGAAGCAATCGTTAAGTGCTATGCTGTCTCCCGCCCGGACAGGACATTTCTTCTCCCACCTCCTCTGATGCGATGGACAGCAAACTTATCCGTTGCTTGGGCTGTCCTTGGGCTGGCCCTGGAGAGCTGAGTTCAGGATAGCGCTCCCAGCTGAGCCTCACCTGGAGGTTTCCACCTCACTTGCCATTACTTCAGCATCTTTGCTACCGCCCACCACCCCACCTCCCGTCCTTTGAATACTTTCTCTTCTCCCGGTTCTTAATCAGCAATAACCATAATATACAGCTTGATATTTTTCCTCAGGTGCTAATCAGTCATTCAAATCTTCACTTCCAGAAACCTTGTTATGTATTTTTAGGGAATACCATATACTGCCTGCAGAGATGAGCATCGCTAGGCATCAAATTGATGGCTGGCTACTTCCTTCAAACTTTAGAAGCTTCTTGTGGTGAGGGATCATGGGATGGTCCCTTTCCATTTATGAAGTATTTGCAAGGACCTGTTGCTAGCCACCCCACAAAATAATATCTTGCTTGTGTCAACTACGAGAGCCTGCGTGTGTCCTGCCAAACACTTGCTGGCACCAGGACTATTTAATTTATGAGTTCATTCCTTGACTATCTGGTCCCTCCTTGCCTCAGCGGAAGTACGCAGCAGGAGGCTCAAGAACTTCTCAGTGTTCCCATAGAGTACAACCTCCCTCAAAAGAGGAGTAGGTGAGGTGAGTCATTCTCTACCTGGCCAGACTATTTTTCTGGTGGGAAGCGCTGATGTCTATATTCATGTTTTACTCTTAGTCTGGGGACTAAGGCTGAATAAGTGTCAAGATGTGGAATCTTGGAGACAGACAGATGGGGTTGAAATCACACCTAGTCAGTCCTGTTGCAGGGGCCTCAGGTTCTTGGCATTTCTGAGTTGTCACTGCCTCAGTCTGCAGAATAAGTGTAGCTCTTCAATGGTGTCAAGCACACAAGCCACAGAGGAGAGAAAGAGATTTTTCTGAAGCACTTAAGGTATCTGGCAGGTAATAGGTGATCAGCAGGTATGATTTTTAGTCACTTGGAGAAGCCCAGCTGGTTCTTTAAGAAGCCTTCATGTTCAGCAAAGACAGGTGGGGCCCATATTGCCCCTAAATCAGACTTTGCCTTCTCAAGGATGAGCAGACAAAAGTGCTTTTTTTGATTGGTTCTGGAATGACATTTTGGTGTAGCCTGTGTCTTCAGAAAAGCACTCAAGGAGGAGGCGGCATCAATAAAGTGAGACCCCGGACTCTGGCCAGTGGCTCTACTTATTCTAGAATATATTTGGTCTCAAATGCACATTTATTTTCTTTCTCTACAGCTTGTGACAACTTGGTTTTAAAACCTTTTTATTCTCCTAGATGTGCCTGGCTCCTGGATATCATACACATTCATTTCTCTTCTCTTTTCTCCCCTCCCCTCTCCTCTCCTATTCTCCCTTTCTCTCCTTCCTTCCCTTCCTCCTTCCTTAAGGATTTTTCTGTCACTGCCCTAAATTAGGAACAAATCATAGTCAGTTTAAATCTCCCAATTTAATAAACACCAGATCTACCAAATGTCAGAGAGTTTAGTCTTTTGCAAAGTCTTGTGGCTCATATTTGATACTGAGGAAAAAAGTGGTCAATGCCATCAAAGAAGAGGGGAGTGTTTTGGGAGGAGGTGGGTTACTCACTAGGCTGGGAATGTGAGGGCAAGGTTTGGGGGCTGATTTCTACCGAGCAGCTGGACCATGCATGTGCCTTCTGGTTTCTGAGGACCCTGCCAGGGGCTTTGGGTTCTGATTCGGACAGCTTAGCTTTGTGCTTTATGGTGAGTGGTTAGCTATTGAGCAACAAGGATTTTCTCCACTAAGATTTTTCCAGAGTAAGAGGATGTCAGCTTTGTGAGCCAAAGGCGTCTCAACTTTGTCTTCATTTTGACAACTTTAACCAAAACTTTATGTAGCAACTTTAACCATTACTTTGGACTATATTAAAAATGTGCTTCTTTTTCTTCTCTTTAGTGTTGTTCACATGAAAGTCTTTTAAAACTGGGAAAGTGGAATAAGGGGTGAAGAAAAAAAGCCAAGAGTGGAAGGTAGGCCTGCATTTTCCATTAAGCTATTGTAAATCACAAAAGAAGTTACTTTAGGCTTGTGGGTCTTTGTTTCTTCATCTATGCTCGGAGGAAGACCTCAGAGTACTCATTTCACCCATGTGGTCAGAGAAGCACTGGGTGGCTTCTCTATGTGGGGCCTTCCTGTCTCAGGCCACACCAACCAGAACATCTCTTCCATTTCTGGCTGATTAACAGCCCTCCAGAGATACTTGGAGCCTGTGATCTTCCATGGCAAAGGACACTCGGCAGATGTGATTAAGCAAAGGAGTTAAAGATGGCAGAATAGCCTGGATTAGCAGGTCCATTTGGTGTAACCATAGAGCTTTTACTCAGAAGGAGGCAGAGGAGTCAGTGTAGGAGAAAGAGAGGTGATAAAAGAAGCAGAGCGAGGGGAGGGGTTATAAAATGCTGTGGCATTGGCCTTGGAGGGGGAAGATGGGCCCACAAGCCAAGGAACTGAAGTGGCCTAGACGCTTGAAAAGATGAAGAGGGCAAAACTCTGCCTTTCTACCAGAGTCTCCGGCAGGAGTGTAGCCCCACCAGCACCTAAATTTTAGAACTTCTAGCTCCACATCACACATTTGTACTCTCTTCAGCCCCAGTGTTTGTAGCAATTTCTTACAGCAGTCATGAGAGACAGATACACCCACCCATATTTGATTGAGACCCATTGAGATTTTTACATAAGACTTCACATGAGGGAGGATTTCAGGAGTGACGGATGGTGAGGACCACTGGGACACTTGATTCCTGAGGTTGATTTCAGTTTGAGAGTCTATCATTGACTCCTTAACATCCAAAGCAGAGCTGGAACCAGAAGGCCAGGGTAGCAAATGCCATCAGACAGGACCAGCAGCTCACTGCAGAGAAGTCTGAAGTAGTGAGAATATGAGGCAGTAGTTGGTGAGTGAGTGAGGTGAGTCGGTGTTGGACCCCGGCACACAGACACACGGAGCACAAGCAGGCAGGCAGGACTTCCATTTTATTCCAAAGGGCTCTGGGAACACTCCAGCAGCAGAACTATCCCAGGTTATTTCACTGCCACAGTCTAGAGTGGAATGAGGGAAGACTGATCCAGGCATAGCAGCATGCCAGCCAGTGGGAGTAGACCAGGGGGAATTCTGCTGAGAGATAGGAGCTGGGGCCACCCAAACTCTGCTCCCATGGTCATCAAAGGCCAGCATTCACCCTACGTTAAAAGGACTGGAGATGTATCCCTGGTCTGTGACAAGTAGGGCAGCTTTGGCCTAGTAGCATGATAAGTAGACCAGCAGCCCTGGCCTGCAGTGGGCACTCGCACTACTCAATGACCAGGATGTAAGAGGAGTCTGGTGTGGAGCAGAGAAAGATCTGTAAGGACCTAAAAGCACTATCTGTACGTGGGTCTAGGAGCAACCCTAGGCTTTCTCTCCGTGGGGGTACAGTGCCAACCGGGAGAGTGCCACAGAGACAATTGCAGCAAAGAGAAATGGACAGCCAGAACTCTCCTAGGACAAGTCCCAGCCTCCACACCCAGAGGCTGCATCTAGCAGAAATCCAACTGCAGACCTGGCAGGGTGACACAGCACATTTCTGGGTTCTAACTTGGATGCAACCTCCGAATAGTGGACACTAGAGAAATTTTATTATTTTTCTTTGAAATTCGATTGGTTTACCTTTTTCTGTCTGGTGTTTTTGTTTTGTTTGGTTAGGATTTTTGTTTTGTTTTGTTTTTAGATTTAGATTTCTTACCTTTCTTTTGGTTTTCTTCTGTTTACCTTCTTTCTCTTGTTATTCAACTGTCCTTCTGGATTTTATGACATTTCCATGGGAAAAGACATAATCTTTTCCTGGTTCACTTCAATATTCTATTGCTTCCTCTTTCATCCTCTCACCTGTTTTCTCTAGTTTCCCAAAACTTGGGTGATCATCCTGTACCCTCCAATCTTCCTTCTACTATACACATTTATCTCTGCATCTCATTCAGTAGTCCTCTTAAATCCTCTCCTAGGGTAACAATTGTTTGCCAAAGGGGAAAAAAAACTTTGCATACAAGTTCCTGGTATAAGTCGTATTTTGTTATATAACTGTAGAAGTTGCTCCTGTGGTTAAAGCCATCAGGTTACTAGTTACCACAGTCTGTCAGTAGCTAGGCTGTGCCTGACCCTGTTGTTATTTATAACTACGCTACTTCAGCCAGCATGGCATCCCTGCAATAGTCAGTTCTCCTCCCCTGTATGGCAACACTGTGATTGTCTGGGATCATAACCATCACTGTAGTGCAGTGCCAAAGAGCTAGGTGCTGAGCCCAGTAGATAGTAGCTTCTCATAAGCTGAAGTAGGAGTTTATTATATAACTGTAGATTTCGCCCCTCTGGTTAAAGGCACCAAGTCAAGAGTTAATGCGTGGGCTGGCCTGATAGCTCAGCAGAGTAAAGCACGTGTTTAAGGAGCATACAGTGGCCAGGGTTCGAGCCTGGGCATGCCATGGCAGCCCCACCCCTGGCGGTGAGCTGAGATAGTGATAGAGACTGGGCGTGGTAGTGTGCACCTGTAAGTCCAGTGTTTGGGAGACTGAAAACAGAAGAATCATTGCAAGTCTGATTCATGTAGTGAGACCCTGCAGGTGCTGTAGACCCTATCCTAAGTCCTAAATATAAAAAGAGAGAGGGAAAAAGGAGTTAATGCAGTTTGTCAGTTTCTAGGCCATGCTTGATATTATTATTATGGATAATTGTATTACTTTAGCCAGAATGTTATACCTACTATAACCAGTGCTTCTCCTTTGGACAACACTGTGACTACCTGGTGTCAAAACCATCATCATTGCCCAGCACCAAGCGACTGCACACTGAGCCAAGTAGACAGTACCTTCACATACTTAATAAATTAAAAGGTAGAATCTTGGGAAAGACACAGAAATGAAGAACCTCCTTGTCTTAGTTACTTTTACTCGTTGCTGGGACAAATACTCGACACTCAAAATGAAGGAAGGAAAAGTTTATTTAGCTCACAGTTACTGGACATTTCAGTCCATACTTGGCTGGAGCCAAGGCAGAGAGGCACAATGCAGAGGCCAGCAGTTTATGGCGGTGGAATAGCAACAAAATGGTGACAGAGGCACCCAACCAATCAGGGCAGCAGAGAGGACAGTGTGAGTCTGTCTCTCTGTCTCTCCTTATATTACATTCAGGCTCTCTGCCTCAGCCTACCTGCCTTAGGTCACACCCATAATCCCAGAAGTACTCACCCATAATCCCATCAGTACTAAAACACATAATCCCAGTGGATTATGATTCAAGTCTCAAACTCTAGAAGTCCCTCATGATTGCATGAGGCTTCGGGGGACAACTAGACATAAACCATAACACTTCTACACAGAGAGCACCTCTGAAGAACACACATTTCTTAGGGAAGCCTTAATACCAGTGATAAAGGTACCTAGGATAAGAAATGTACAGGCATTAACATAGAAAAAAAAAAAGAGAAAGAAAATCACAAGGTGCAGGAACAAAACCTAAGTAGAGGAAAATGGAGAACACCCACCTGAAATTTCTGAAATGATAGCAGCAGAAGTTTAAAGGCAGGAGCAGGAGACTATAAAGCAAATAAAATCTGGAATAATTCTATGAGGTAAAAAAAGAGATAATGGCCACAATGAAGGATTTACTTAGCAAGTCTAGAGGAGACAGAGATTAAAAAAAAAAAAAAAAAAAAAAAAAAAAAAAAAAAAAAAAAAAAAGAAAAAAAAAAAAA